>NW_021029920.1:122524-200553 GCF_004153795.1 Camellia sinensis | reverse complement strand
ATGGTTGGTAACACTTAAATATTTGACCAAGGGAGGGTTTCAAATTAACCGTTGCCATGCTTAGTGGTTGGTAAGTTCAATCTCTTTGGTGAGATTTCGAGTGTCACCTAATTTATTAAAATTACTGAAATTATTCTAATGGTTGTAATTTCTGTGTATAATTATATTGTTGTCTCATGTTTAGAATATTATTATTTTTCTCTTAAAAAGAATGGTAGGTTGGTTACGTTTTCTTACTGTGTTGCAAAACTCATGGCATATATTTTTGTTGCCCTGGCGTTTTATGCCAGGTTTTAGCGAGGAAATAATTGAAGCTGAAATGGAGTTGACGCTAACGTAGAGCCTTGGCTGAGTTGAAATCATAGCAAAAGTCGAATAACTTTATTATCCTATATATTAGCTATTAAGGACCTTATAATTTCATTGATGTTGTGTTTGGATAATGTTAAGTTTTTATTTAATATTATTTGAAGCTTTGGTTATGTACGAGAGTTGGAATACCCTATTAAGATGTCAACTTTTTAGTTTATTAAGTCATTTTGTTTATTTAATTTCCCTTGATGTTAAAAAAAAAAAAATTTGGGGCATCACAACATGGTATCAGAGCTCTAGGTCGGAATACCTAAGGACAGTGGGTAGAGGTTTAACCTCAATTGAGGAGTAGTATCATGTGTTAGAAGGAATAGAATTATGTAACTCATAGTTTATGAGAGGTTTATGCTAATCATAGTAACTATCCTTGTTTGATCCTAACTAGTTTGACGCCAAATTTGTCGGATGTAAAATCATCACTTCTCTATCTTCATTGAACCTTTCCAATTCGACAAATTATTGCCTTAAGATGATCAATTGGCAATTTTTGAGCGATGTTTATTGTATCTTGTATGTTGTTCTCTTGAAAACCGGTTGCACTCTTTTAATCCTTATAGGGTGAAGAATCTTAGGTGTTTGGTTTGAAATGTGTATGGCCAAACACAATTTCAATTCAAATATCTAGTTTGGTCACCAGCTCCATAATCTTAACCGTGTTAAAAGTTCAAAACCATCATGTCATTCGACTGTACTATCTGTTCAAATTCCATTTGAATTCCTATGCTAGTTATGCTATTGTCGTAGCCATGTCATACTCTTTCTTCTCTACTATAACTGTGTGAATCTTGGGATTAGAGCTTGAACGATTAGAAACACCTATGAGTGTAGCTTCACTGCTAAAAGGTCAAACTCGAGTAGATCTCTTATGCAAATCATGTGAACTAGGAGTCTCCAGTTTGCGTTTAACTTGTCTGTGACTCTAGATTATCTGAGACTATTGGTTCAAATTTTCTTTACTGAAAAAAAAAATAAAAAGATAAAAAATAAAAATCAAGGCAATGAATTAGGGACATAGTTGAGTCAGTGATTCTATCTTCTCTCCCGCTCGAGTCACCTAGTCAGTGTATTCATACCGGTCAGGGTATTCATACCAGTCAGTGTATATAAATGCGTTTGGATTGTTTTGTTTCGTTTTCTTTCGTTAAGTTATTTTGTGATTCAGGTCAGTATGGAATCAATATCCAATTCAGAGTTCAAATTCAATCATTCTCAAATTCAAATCAAACAAAATTATTTTCAAACTCAGAGGGATGTGCTAGTCACGCCATTGATGTACAGAACCTAAACTGATTTTATTGCAGTCTGGGGAGGACATCCCCGATTACAGAGACTCAAAAATAAAATAAAATAAAATAAAAAAAGACTCCAAAAAAAAGAATCTACTATTATATTATATATATAAAAAAAGAGGGATCTCCATGTTTCTTCTTTCTCTCCGGGCAACGGCCATACACCGAACCGCTGATTTGCTTGACTCTCTCCGTCTGTTTCTTCATACTCACATCGTTCACTCTGTGGAGACTTGGAGGCCCTGCCTCATAGCCACATCCACGCAGCTCATCTGCTTAGTAGTTCTTCTCAGCCAAGACGAGTACTCTCTCGCTGATCCATCAAGGCAAAATACGACTGCCGTCCGAAACCGGCGCGATTAAATACGTGGCCTGTCATTTACCTCTTAGCTCGTCAGGAGAGTTAGCCTTCCGTTCTCATTCTTGCTTTTGTTTCACTGACCTGCCAATTCAGACGCGCAAAATCGTACGCCTCGCGCATCTATACATATAGCTGAAAGCTAAAGTGCAGTTGGGCGTGTTAACCCGCATGTACGCTGCACGTCTTGTTTCTGCAGACAGTGAGACAGGTAGTGACCGCGCCGCGACGTTTCGCATACCACGACCTTCAATCGTGTAGTGTTGGTATATCGTTTGAGCAGCCATCACTTGCTCAACTGTTAGTGTAGGAAGACTAGGATGAGTAAGAGCAGGGGCACTTGGCCCAGAGGAGCTCGATGGATCATTAAGATCCGGAAAGAGAGAGAGGGGGTGAGACGAAGCCATGTTTGGAAAGAGAGAGGAAAGAAGGGAGTCGCAGAGAAATGGTAGAAAATAGAAGATGAAGAGAAGAAGGGGATGAAAGATTGATAGAGAAGAGACAGAAGAAGAGAGTCATTAAGAAGAAGAGAAAAGAGTGATGAAGAAGAAGAAGATAGAATGGAAGAAGACAAAGAGGGAGAGAGAGCCGAGACGAGCTTGCAAATCGAGGAGGCTTACTTTTGTTGGCCAACTGACGCAAAAGCAAGGCCGCGTGTCAAACGCGATTTTCGAAGGAAGAGAAAGAGGCGGGAGAGTTGTATGCATATATGTATATGAATTGTATATCTATGTATTATATATATTTGTTTACATATTTGGTTACAAGAGTGGCTTGGGTTCATTGGTTCGGTTGTTGAGAATTGAAAGGCTAAGCCTGAGGTTAGAGGTTCGAGCCCCCATAGCAACGAGTGTTTCTTTTGTTTTGTTTTGATTTTTTTTTTTTTTATATATGTGTCTCGTATACCTATATATATATTTGTTTGAATATTTTGTCACAGGAGTGGCGTGGCTTAGTGGTTGAAAGAGCAAGAGACTAAGCCTGAAGACAGGGGTTTGAAACCTCGTATCCCCACATCCATGCATTTTGAGTGTTTCCTTTCTTTTTTTTGCGTGTTCGGGAGGAAGATATTCTTAAGACTGCGTTTCGAACACGTTACGGCCGCTATGAACTAGTAGTGATGCCATTCGACCTAACCTATGCACCAGGCGTGTTCATGAGCTTAATGAACAACATATTCACGCCTTACATAGATCAATTTATGGTAGTTTTCATAGATAATATTATGGTGTATTCCGAGTCTGAAGGAGACCATGAACAACATTTGAGAATAGTACTTCAAACTTTAAGATAAGGCTAGTAAATGTGAATTCTGGATGGAGGAAGTAAAGCTTTTGGGTCACGTGGTATCTGACAAGAGAATATCAGTAGACCCAACTAAAGTAGAAGCAGTGACAGAATGGAAGCAACCTAAGAACACATTTGAGATTCGTAATTTCTTAGGATTGGCCGGTTACTATCGAAGATTCATTCAAGACTTTTCAAAATTGGCCAAACCAGTGACACGTTTGACTCAAAAGAGGGTAAAGTTTGAATGGAATGAGTTTTGTGAAAATTCATTCCGAGAACTTAAGAAAAGATTGACGAGTGCCCCTATTCTCATAGTGCCAGAACGTGACGTTGGGTACAACGTGTATTGTGATGCTTCCAAAGAAGGTCTGGGGTGCGTATTGATGCAGAATGGCAAGGTGGTGGCATATGGATCAAGGCAATTAAAGAGCCATGCGAAGAATCATCTCATCCATGACTTGGAGTCAGCAGCTATAGTTCACGCACTCAAAATTTGGAGACATCGTGGGACGGAATAGTCAATATGGGAACGAGAAGATATGATACGTGCCAATTACCTTCAGCTTTTCGAGTCTAAAGGTATGAGTTAATTTCGAGGACGAAATTTTTTTTTAGGAGGATAGATTGTGAAAACCCCCACATTTTTTTTATTTTTAAAAGAAGATAAATAAATTAATTAATTAATTTTATTCAGAGTCTATCTAAAATATGTATTAGTGTAAAAGTTAGTTTGTTAATTAATCCAATTCAATCACTAACAAGAAAAAAAAAATAATAAATAAATAAATAATAATAATTTTGTGGCTGTTTAATATTCGTTATTTATAAATTATTTTATTAAGGATTTATTTTAGAATTAGAAATTGAACGTCCAAATAGCCTAAGGAGGTGAAATTGATAAGTTAAATCAGTTTAATTTCAAGTATTCGACCCTATGAAAGTGTAATTAAATATTCGATTCAGTTTAATAAAACTAAGGTTTGATCAATTGGGTCCGAATTGGAGTTAATTGAGTTGTGAGGTTTGATAATTTAGATTATTATGAACTAAATTTATTTATAAGGTACTCAATTGAATATGTAATTTATAGATGAAGATTTTGAGTTTGATCTGAAATTGAAGGCCTTAAAGGTTTGAGAAACCAAAATTGATGAGCTCAACAAGTTTAATTTGATATTTGGAGCCTTTTGGGAGTTTGATTTGAAATCTGATTCAGAATGATAAAATTAAACAAAATTAATTGGGAAGTCAAATTAGACCAATTAAATTAGGTGGGATTTGAGATTAGATATAATTAACTAATTTTGTGTCAATCAAGACTTATTAAGAATATGTATTATTTAATTAAATCAATCTTAATCATAAATTAAACTATGGAAGGAAAAAAAAAATTATTATGGGTGTATATGAAGTGAGGGTGTGCTGAGAAACCCAAGTGTGTGTACAAAGAAATCTGTTTGTGTGTGCACATGTAAGTGATGTGTTGGAAGCTTGACCAAGGTGCACGTGTGCAATATGTGTCAACAAGAAGAGAGGTGCATGTGTGTGTGTATAACTAAGGAGTTAAATGTGTTTGGGCTAGCAATTGATGGGTATGTGCTGTGAGAGAGAGAGAGAGAGAGAGAGAGCCGAGAATGAGAGAGAAGGAGTGAAAAATAAGAGAGTATTGAAGCCTATTCAATTTTCTTTGCTAGAAGGAATTTCATGGGAAGCTAAAAAATTAAAGAAAGGAAGACCTTGAAGGCTAATAGGTAAGAAGACCCTCTCAATCCTCTCATTTTTTTTACATAATTGAAATTTTCAGATTGTATACGTATGATACATTGTCTAAACTGTGTTGATGATAATCTGTTTTGAATCTGCCAGCATGTTACCCGAATTTGTAGATAATTTTATACTTAAAATTTCGAGATGATTTCTTCTACAAAGTTGTTGATGATGATGCCTAGTTTATCCAGAAAATTTTGGTAACAATTTTTGAGCTTTCTACGAATTTATACAAAATTTTAACTAAATCTGAAACTGTGATGAAAATAGTCTATTTTGAATCTACCAGAATGTCACTTGAATTTTTAGAAAATTTTATACTCAAAATTTCGAGATGATTTCTTCTACAAAGTTGTTGATAATGACGTCTGGTTCGTCCAGGAATTTTGGTAACAATTTTTGAGCTTTCTACGAACTTATACAAATTTCTAACTAAATCTGAAAGTGTGATACAGATTTTACCATGTATTTGAAAATTTATTTAAAATTCTATACTAAGCCAAATCTGGTAATTTCTAACTAAAATATGAAATTTGAGAAGTCTAGTTCTATGAAAAAATTTTAGATTATGGGTTTGATCTATAAGTTTAAGCATGGAATTAATGTAAGGAAATGTGACAAATCTGTGTCATAAACACCCTTGGAATTTGTTTAGAATTATTTATAAGTTATTTTTGGAAAATACTTTATGAAAAATAACCATAACATGTTTATTGAGTATCCTGTAGATTGATATGAATTTTAGAGTTGTATAAGTAATGTATTTATAATTTTATTTGCAAGATATATACTCTGAAAATTTTTCTAGACAGGATAAAATCACCACTTTAATATTATGCTAGTCAAATTTTGTAAATCAAAAATTTGTGCATGTGTGTATTTATGGTTTAATTCTTGTATCTAAGTTATTATTTCATACCATGGTTTAAATAAATTGTTTATTTAAATTCTGTACTTTTATTTAGTATTGTGTGACACATGCAATATTTTATGATTGGGAATTTTAATGAGTTGGTATAACATTACTTGTGATTAAAAATTTGGAATTATTTGTGATTAATATCAAAATTAACTGAAATGATTAACGGCATATACAAAGTTAACAATTGACGGTTAATACCAGTTGTTCGGGGTGAGTCTTGGTTTAAAGATTGTACGGAATTAAGGGTTGACGGTTAACACCGGTTGTTCAGGGTGAGCCCTGGTTTTGAGAATTCTCACGTAAATTGTGTTGCGAAACACTAAGATGGCACGGGACTTATTTGAACCCTTTTCGGTATTCGGTTTTGGAATAAGGGTGGATGTGCTGGTGGCACACAGGGAGGTTACTTACCCCTGGCAGACCGTTTCCTTGGGGCAGACCACGGATGCCACTACTTGAGTATATAACTCCGGATGTGGGCATCCCTGGTAGTTACGGTTGGTAACACTTAAATATTTGACCAAGGGAGGGTTACAAATTAACCGTTGCCATGCTTAGCGGTTGGTAAGTTAAATCTCTTTGGTGAGATTTCGAGTGTCACCTAATCTATTAAAATTATTGAAATTATTCTAATGGTTGTAATTTAAGTTAAATCTCTTTGGTAAGATTTTGAGTGTCACCTAATTTATTAAAATTATTGAAATTATTCTAATGGTTGTAATTTATGTTTACAATTATATTGTTATCTCATGTTTAGAACCTCATTATTTTTCTCTTAAAATGAGTGGTCGGTTGGCTATGTTTTCTTACTGTGTTGCAAAACTCATGGCATATATTTTTGTTGCCCTGACGTTTTATGCCAGGTTTTGGCTGAGGAAATAATTGAAGCTGAAATGGAGTTGACGCTAACGTAGAGCCTTGGCTGACTTGAAATCATAGCTGAAGTCGAATAACTTTATTATCCTATATATTAGCTATTAAGTACCTTATAATATCATTGATGTTGTATTTGGATAATGTTAAGTTTTTATTTAATATTATTTGAACCTTTGGTTATGTACGAGAGTTAGAATGCCCTATTAAGATGTCAACTTTTTAATTTATTAAGTCATTTTGTTTATTTAATTTTCCTTGGTGTTAAAAAAAAAAAAAATTAGAGCGTCACAACTACTATTAATTTACGGTCTCAAACATTTTTTTTATTAGAATCATAATTAGATTTCTGAATATTTTATCGTGATAAAAAATTACTATATTAAAAGTAATGAGATCAGCATACAACATGAGAAGTCCCATAAAAAATAATATTTCTCATAACACAATTTTCAATAGTAGATTTACGGTTATTATAATCATAATTGGATTTCTGAGCAACCTTTTCATTCCTTGTTATCATTTACTAGATTTTTGTTCTGAGTATATCCTCTATCTAGACCGTCCAATTAGGTTCATGAGGTTTATCGTCAATTTCATTTGAATAATTGCATTGTACATCTTGTGAACTCTTTATTTAGTAATTATTTACGAAAAAATATTTTATTAATCTGAAAACCATAATTAAACGATTTTGTCTTGTTTATTTTTATTTTTTTAAATGATAATAAATATGAAATATATATAAATACATATGGAAATGTATCGAAATATGTGAATGTATTAAATTTTATTTTATTTTATTTTTTAGCATAATTTGATCCTTAAACAAATGTTTGGTGGACAATCATTAGTAGGATCCTTAAAATTTTAAATTACTTATTTTTTAAAAATAAATATGATAAAATTATGTGATTATAATTATGACATCATTCTAATTTTTATATAAATAGATTAATCATACTTATATAAATGGATTAATTATGCTTTTCATCACCCCTGTAGTTTGACTAAAATTTTACCTTAATTCATATAGTTTCAATTTGAACAATTTGATCCTTAGTTTCAATTTGTTCATTCCATCTAAATTTTGTCTACGTGTACACATTAAAAAATTGACGTGTCTCAAAATTATTAATATTAACATCCAATTTAGACTGAAAACCAATTTGAAATCTTAGAAAATTGATACATCCCAAATTTATTAATTTTAACCTTCAATTTAGAGGAAAAAACTAAAGTGTAGGGACTAAATTGTTTAAATTAAAACAATAGGAATAAAAGTAAAATTTAAGTCAAATTATATGAATGAAAAATGTAATTAACCCTTTATAAATTATTTACAGAAAATCTCACAAAATGGACAACTTAGATTAACCAAGAAAGAAATGTTGCGAGTCCCACGAGCCCAACTGAGCATTTTGATCCACCTGGGTTAAAGAGATAGTTCTTCCCTTTTGTTCCATAGGGTTTTTCTCATTACAAGCTAGTTTCAAACTATGAATCCCTCCAAAAGCCAACCAGAAGGAAGACGAATATGATGAGGTGGTTGATGGCGTGGACGACACGGATAAGTTGGCATTTGACCATAAGGGCAAGTCTGTCCCTTGCGATCATGATCAGCGTGGGTCGAATCTCGAAGCTAAACCACTCGCAGTGAAAGGTAGCCCCAAGTGTAAAAGCAAAAGAAGGTTGATCTACGAGTTAACGAGGAATTTCATAGCCAAAAAAATATCTAGAGAATGAGGAAGAAAGAAAATCAGTAAGGCAATTACTCTCAGATCTGTAGTGGCAGCCAGGGACAGAACCAGGAATTTCTCTATGGGAGGCCAAGACATATAATAGAAAATAAGGAAAAATATAGTGGTAGTTCTTACATTTTATCCTTGTGTTATTTTGGTCATTCCACTTTCAATTACCTAAATTTTAATCTTTAATTTTTTATTTTGTGTTAATTCAATCCCATTGATAATGTTGCTAGGATTTTTGATAGAAAATTATTACTGAGTTAGTTAAGATTAACTCATTGAGTTAATCAAGTTTATAATTTATCCCTAAAAAGTGAATCAACAAGTCTTGCCTATAAAAATTTTTACTACATAATTGATTTAAAATGTTACATAAATAATGCCACGTGATGTTCCAGAATTAGTTGTAAATTGTAATGCAAGGGGGCCATCTCATTATATGGTGGTCATTTGGAGTAAAGAGTGTATTATGTCTTGAAACAAGTATTATATAAACACAATTCATCACTTCAACAAGGGGTCATGGCCCCTCATTGTCTACACATTGTTCCGTCCCTGGTGGCAGCCATGTTGTTTTCAGTCTCGGCAGAAGCAATTGCCAAGTGCAATGGCATCATTCTCAATTAGAATATTGATCTCTCACAGAAAAGTCGACACTCTGTTCATCTAGGAAACGGGTGCCTCTATTTACACACCACATTTGGTCTTAAGACACACCATTAATTGATTATTTTTTATTACAATAATGACCTTACCTAAAATGACCAAATTGACCACAACTAAGTACACACCTTAGTTGAATACACATCCAAACCATACCCTAGCCACCACTTTTGCAACCACCGCCATTTCACCGTCGCTGCCTCGTCGTCCCTCTCCAACTCCGGCGAATCCCCATCACCACAAACCCTCGCTGCCGTTAACCCTTCTTCAACCCCACCACCTCGTAGATTGTGAGAGTACAGATCACGGCACATGCACACATATCCAGTCCCCCTCCCTCACACACCTTGTAGCCGGATCAAACCCTGGCAGCACCCTAGCCTTATACCTCATCCTGGCCTCTTTCTTACACTCCATTGCATACTTAACATGGTTTCTAAACAACCTCTGCAATTCAGTGACGAATCGTAGAGCGTCTTTTGTCAAAATCCTCGCAAACTCTTTGTTGTATCGTCCCTTTATGTCGACACCCTCCGCTACATCGTAGCCTGCTCCGACCATCTTCCTCACCGCCGGTGAAGGTGTGTGAAACTAAGTGAAATGTAAGTATATTTTATTTACATTTCACTTAACTTTTCCCTTTTCCTTTCCCTTTCCAAATCTCTCCTCAAATCTTTCAACCAAACACAATGTAAGTGAAGCCAAGCACGCCTCGTTGTTGCTCACTATAGGCTCTTTCGCTATTTTAAATGAAACTGTTATCTTGGAATATTAGAGGCCTAGGGAAAAAGGAAAATAGGAGAGAAACTAGAACATTGATCTCTCACAGAAAAGTGGACATTCTGTTCATCTAGGAAACCAAATTGGACTCATTCAGATGTAATCTGGTCAACTCTATTTGGTCATCTACAAATTTTGACTTCAGAGTGGTGGAAGCTATGGGACATGCTAGTGTCTTTTGTGCGTCAATAATTCTATGTACCCACCTTTATCTCCTCCGAATTTGTCGCGAATGAGATTGTGTGGTTGTGATTGAATTTATGTGGTATAGGGTCCATTTGTAAAATAAATTTGAACCAAAAAAATGATAATTCTAGATAATTTCTAGATAGTTAAGTCTTGACTTGTAATATTATTGTTTGTCTGTGTGGAGTAAGGATGTCTTCTCTATTTTTGACTATATTCCTCATCCCCACTTCATCCTTCTAAAAGGAAAGATTCTTCCTTTAATTTTGATTGTCTCTTGGTCAATGTCTATGCCCCAAACAACCCTGCTGATAGAAAACTTCTTTGGAATGAGCCAGTATTCTCCAATCAACTTTCAATCTCCCATTGTGTATGGGTTGAGATATTAATAAAATTCGCAGAATCGGTGAAAAGAAAAATTGTTCTAGAGTTAGCTCTAGTATGAAGGATTTTAATTTCTTTGTAGGCAAGGAACTTTACATGGTGCAACAATCAAGAGACTGATAAATGGAGTAGAATCGATAGGTTTTTTCTTCACCCTGATTAGTTAGACAGATTCAATCTCAATCAATGAAGCCTCCACAAAGATACCTCTGACCATTGCCCCATTTTGCTCATGGAGGATAAGCATGACTGGGCCCAAACCTTTTAAGTTCATTAGTGCTTGGATCACCAATCTTGGCTTCACACTTGGAATCAATGTGATTTTTCTAGATTGGCAGGCTTCAAACTAGTCAAAAACCTACATGAGTCAAAAAAAGGCTCACAAGACTTGGAATGTAATGCTCCGAAATAATCCAACATAAAACAACCACGTCAACTAACATTCGCTAAATAAAGACATTAATTCTTCCATCTTTGCATGATTAATGAACAAGCTTATACAAAAGTTCACATGCGGATATACATTCAATGGTATTAAAAGCACATGAATCTATAGCATGTGAAGCATCTAGTCCTAAGTAATTAAAGTGTCCTTAAGAGCTTACATCTTCCAAGGCATAAGCCCAGTTACACAAAATGGTCTCTTGGACCCATACACTTTTAGCCCTTGGCTTGCAAAATAAATACAGCAAATAGAGTCGTCCGCTCTTCACAAAAATACATATGTCTACGCCCTCAACTCGGCGGGACCACCACATCTTTACCTGCACCAAATCCCATAGGGGTGAGCATAAAGCCCAGTAGAGAATTTCTTACAAAGTATATACAGTCATGCAAACTCTCAATGTAAAATGCAAATGTCAATGCCATGCAATGCCATTATAAAGAAAACTTCATATCGTGTTCTTCTTGATGATCATCATGTTTCAATAAAAGTTTGCAATCTCAACAATTCACAAAAAAAAAAACTTCCAATTTTAATCAATAGGGGCGGTAAATATGACTCAGGTAATCCCTAGGTTAGTGTCTACAAGTAGGCTCAGCAACCACTACCAATAACCCCACTTTACCGGTTGCTAACCGGAAGGGAAGTAGTACCTCCTCCACGCGTGTTTTCGGTCTTTCACCCCGGACACTCAGGCCAACTTATTAATTCATCTACACCCGCTTACCGGACTTACTAATGTATTTACCCCATAACATTTCCATAGTTTTCAATTACAATATTTCATTCTCAATGGAAGTTCCAATTTTTTTCAAACCAATCCTCATGATTTGCAAGATGTTCTTAATGCCAATGCTACAATCAACCACACTATGGGTTCTTTCAACATTTGATCATTTCAAACCATAACAACATGTAAATGTCATCTTCATGTCCCAAAATCTTTCATATGCAAGAAATTCCTTATCAATATAAATATATATATATATATAGACATTTGTATACAACAAAACATTTCTTATGCTCTTTGTCTATGTAGACACCCCATTTTTGACCGTCCTCAAGACTTGGACGTCATCGTTTGAACACTCAATGATCATCCATGTTCGTGTTTGTCTTGAGTTCTCGGAGGTTTCGGTCGCGCGTCTTGCCTCAAGACCTCTCGACTTGTTTGTTTTGTGCTTGGTTGTGTACCAAACACTTGTGTTTTTGCTTCTGAGGATAGGGAATGGCTTGTTGGCCATCCCTACACCTCACCGGCCTTGTCTTGAGGCCACTGGCCCTGTTTTCTTTTGGCCGGTAAACAATGTTTTTGGTCGGCCGGCCATTTTTTGTTGGTCAATCGGCCATATTTTCCAACCGACCCCTTTCCATATGCTTTTGGCAGATATTTGGCATCCACAATACATCCCCTCCATACACGTGTATGGAGAGATTTGCTCCCTTGTGTTAGCTTCTCCAAGAAGCTTAGGAATTGAATTCATATTAAAGGAGGACCTCCCCTCCCTTTCCAGAAGTTGAACAACCTGTGATATATGATATATATCACTCTCTCTATATAGTTGTGTGTGTACTAGTGTTCTAAAGGGGTTTTTGTTCTTAGTTTTGCACTAAGACACCTAGTGTTACACTATAACTTGATTGCTGAGGTTTTAAGGGGTTGATTTCAGAGATTTGAGTTGGTTTTTGATCAAAAAGAGGTGCTGGAGTTGGTGTTCTTGAAGTGTTCTTCAAGGGTGAGAACTTACCTTTTTATTCTCCATTTTTGCTTAAGGTTTTAGACCTATTTTCATTTTGTTTCGAGCTTAGTGTATAACTGATAAAAGTTCTATATTTTCATGCTTAAGATGTTTCATTAAGGTCACTTTTGTGTTGGGGGTCGTCCGCCCTCTCTTAGGCCTTGTTTGGTCTCTTTTTGTGCCTTTCTCTTTGGGCTTTGTAACCCTTCTATTTTGGCTTTCTCACCACTAAAATCCAAAGGATTTTTAGTGGTAGAGAAGTGGTTTTGAGGTCTTGTATAGGGGAGGGACACCCCTCTCCCCTTGTGACTCATTTGCTTGCATTTAGGGCTCATAAAGGTAGCATGTTTGCATAGCTTTATTTGCCTCCATTTCAGAGGGTATTTGGTGTTATTCTATCATGTTAGACCTCTGTCTCATGTTGGTTCGATGGCCTATTGTTTGCATCATGCACTTGCTTTGTAATCCCCTCTATTGTCATAACATGTATCATGCATTTAGACCATCATACTTGTATGTTTTAGCTTGACTTCATGAAGCTCTTATCCATGTTTTGACATGTTTAAGCTCTTTTTGGTGTTTATTTGGTCATGTTTCCATGTTTCGTATAGCCACGATGTATCCTAGCTTGTTAGCTTTGAGCGTATGAGTCATGAGCATGCTTTATTTGGGTTATTTCAGTGATTTGGAACCATTTATCATGCTATTTCAGTCCATGCTCCATGCTTGTATGCTTGCATTTACCATCCTTTCAAAGCTTTGAAGAGTTATTCTTTTGTGCCTTAAAATATGTCATTGTGCATGCCTCTTTGTTTAAGTCCTTGGGCTGCCATATCAGTGGATTTTGGGGCTCCTTTTGGCATATTATAGCTCTGTTTTTTTTGAATAATCCATGCCATGTGTGGTTGAGGTAGTTGTAGTGGAGTGCTCTCTTTGTGGCTTTGAATGCCCCTCATTTTTGCGTCCATTTCCTAGCATGTTTTGGCCTCATCTCATGCATGTTCTAGCATTATTTTGGCCTGCCATAGGACTGTTTTGGGTCACCTTGGTCCTTTGGGGCTTGGTTGATATGGCCATGGTTCAAGTCCTTTGGCTGGCTTTGAGCTTTAAGTCCATTAGCATGCCATGCTTGTCTTGTTTAGCTGATTTGGCATCACTCTTAACATGATTTCAGAGCTTATTGCATTGTCATATTCTCATGTTTATCACATCTCACTCATATTTGAGGATTGTGCATTGTTGCATAGTTTATGGATCAATGTGTGAACATACATGTTTTTCCCTTTCAGCGCCTTAATTCATCACTTTGGCTACTGTTTTGCACGTGGCTGAGGTCTTCCCACTATGGTCTAAGGCCATCTTTGTATATAGCCACATGCTTAACATGGTACATCTTGTTGCATACTTGCTAGTTTACCTTTTGTCACATGCTTGTGTAGGTTGCTTTGCATTTGGCATGCTCGCTACTTTAGCCTTTGTGTGCATGCTTGAGCCATGTTGCACTTGGCATGTTCATGTTACATTGCATTACTTTGAGTTGGCATGCTCATGTTGCATTTTTTGCATGCATTGCACTACATTTGGCATACTTGCATGCATTGCATTGTGTTTGGTTTGAGGTGTCAAACCAAACATGAGGAATGAGGGACGCTCGTACTTGAAATGACGAAACGTACCTCAAACCTCGGTCGCCGACACTCTTGATTCAACATGATAGAGTGTGTAGCATTCGTTCATATTGATTTGCACACTTGACATCTTTGGCCATCATGCATCGAAATGCGCGATTGGTGGCCCGAGGGTCAGGAACCATACTCCCTTAAGTTCATAGCATGATTGGGAGGGTGGTCGTGCATACATTTGGCTTGCAAATTCCATACCATGCACTGTCTGTCCTCTGTTGCAGCAAAACCAGTGTTCTGCAGGAAGAAATGGCCGGTCAGCAACTTTAAGTGCCGGCCGACTACCAATATCCAACCAGTGATCCCATTTTTGGTCGATGACCATATTTCCATGGCCGGTGGTGTTTTCTCTTGGCCGGTGGCATCCCAAAGTGCTCAGGGAGTGGTTCAGACGCAACCTTAGGATTTTCACAATTCTCAGGGGTGCAGAACAGTGCAAACAGAGGCATGGCGACGGGTTTCCGAGCAAGGCGAATCGAGCATGCATCATCCAATCATTTCGAGGCGGAGCTATGGTAGCCTTTTGAGTTTCATACTTAGTTTATTTTGTAATTAATTTGTTAATTAATTAAGAGTCTGTAATAATTAATTAGCTAAGAGTAGTTAATTATTTATTTGGTTTGTATTATTCTTTCGGACTCTCCGTCGAGAGGGCAAATTTTTAATAAGTGTGCGTGCGTGTGTGAATGTCTTCCAACCCCACGTCTTTCTCCCTTTTATTTACTAGCTTTTGATGGTTAGCTTAGGGCATGTTTCAATTAGCATACTTATGCTCGCATGTTTGTATCATTCACCTATATTGCATGCACCGGGCTCGGCGTATCATGCTAACTGCATAGTATTTCAATTCCAACTTGAATACGTGTATCGAGTTGTCACATTCCACATGCCATTCTTAGCTTGGCCGAGCCTATTCTAGTTGCATTTTGCATGCGTTGCATTAGCCATCTTAACATAGCTAGGATCATGCATTGATTACTAACATGTTCCTTGTTTTGACTCGGAGTACACTGTGAGTGTTTATGCTTTAGCATCTTGCATGTATGTGAGTGTTAACATGACAGCATGCTTGCCATGAGACTATGTACTTATGTGATATAACTGCCTGAATGCTTTTAGGTGAAGGTTGGGTTGCTTGAGTTGGAATAATTTGCCGAAACCCGTGTTTTAGCCTACTTGCGAGTAGCAAACTTCAATCCATTTTCAAAACAAACGGATATGCGATACTTTATTCCAACTTAGGCAATCCAGTCTATACTTGTATGTTGTGCGCATCACATAATAATTCTAGGCTAATAACCGGAATAAGAGCACATAATGTTTTCAAAACTCGATATCATGGTTAGTAGAGGCCGATCTTTGATCGGGTGAGCGGGGGTGCTCACAAAGTGACCTTCCCCAATCGTACCCAAGTTCCCGAGCTGAGGCAACTTTGGTGATGACGGACACGTGGCCTTAGGCACGAGCCAGGGTTTCCTAAATTTCCCCAAAAATAAAATATTTAGGTGGTGACTCTGTATCTGGCAAAGTAGTCCATGTTTGGCACTTCTTTCTAAAAATCAATTTTTCAAAACGATTTGCTGGATTTGGACTCTTTGATGATGCATCGGTCTTGCAATGCACTCTGCGAGATTAGATATAGAACAGTGACATTGAGTCCAAACTGTAGTAAGCCCAATGAACAAAACGGGATTCCCTCCAGGGACGTTCGGGGATGTCTACAGTCTACCATGGCACAATTCACATCAATATCAAAACAAATACATTTCTCTTTTCCTCTCTCCAATGTTATTTCGCAAAATAACCGTAAGCCATCAATACACAACAACAATTTCTCATCATGCATAATTCTTGTTAATTTGATGCCTTCAAGACCTCATTTGATATTTTCAAACATAAATCTCCAAGATTTTACAATTCTCACATTCCATGGTGCACAACCATTTCTTTTTCCTTCACAACAATACATGTTCAAGTGTTTAGCAATGATATTAAAATAACATCTCATTTCTCACATATCAAGTAGATTGCTATTTGGCTAAACATATGATGAAATTTACTCTCATCCATTCTCTTCACACAAGACAATAAAGAAAATCCATAGGGATTTTTCATATTTTTTCCAAAATCCCCCAAATTCTAGGGTTTTTCATTAAAGACAAAACATTTCCCATTTCCTTAGTGAAACCCTTTCAAAACCATTTTCCTTGATTTTAATAAAAGGAAAAACCCCTGAGATTAACAAAAGAGTTGGGATTTTGAACCCACTCTTAAAACTCTATACATTTTAGGTCTCAAAATAGAAATCAACATAAGACTTCAAGAATGCTTTTAAATCAACATTAATATAGTAAAACATGTATATATAACTTAAGAAATCCCTACCTCAAGGATTGATGAAGAAAAGAGAGGAAACCCTAGAAATCCAAGATGAGAGAGCTTTGATTTCCACCACACCAAGTGAAGCTCTAGCTTTTGATCTCCAAAGCTTGAAAGGGAGAGATGATGATGATAATGAATCTAGATCCAAGGGATTGCAAAATCAAAGAGTTTTAGTGTTTGAGGAGGTTTTCTAGAGAGAAGGAGGAGAAGAGTAGGGTTTAGAGTGACAGGGAAATGCCTAAAAAGTGATACACACACAGCTAAAAAGAGAAAAAAAAAAAAAAGGTTCAGACTGCCCAGAGTGTCGCACGTGCAGCGCCCAACCCCGCACGTGCGGAGTGCCTTTCCTCACACGTGCGACCCTCATCCCCGCACGTGCAGTGGTCCCCCGCACCTCAGTCCGCACGTGCCTTTTAGGCAGTGTGCAAACCTCAGAACCTCACCTCTCCCTGCATGTGTGACCTCACCCCCCGTACGTGCGGCCCCCACCCCGAACGTGCAGCCTAGGGCCCCGCATGTGCGGCCCTGGCCCAACAACCTAGAAATTTCTGGTTCGATCCCCGGGCACTCCGAGCCTGACCCCGCACTCTCCGGAACAAGTGAAGAACTAACACCAAATAAACAAGAACGAGAAATTATTTGAGAAAGGCTTCCGGACATCGCAAACCCAATGAAAACAAAAATTGAAGGGACGCAAAAAAAAAAGAAAAAAAGAAAAAAAACCGGTCATCACATGGAATCATGAGGTGTTTGGTAATGTTGACTCTTATTTATGATTAATTCAAGAATTGCTCCATGCATTGGACTTAATCCAAGAAAGTAACATGTTATCACTAAAACAAAAATCGTAAATCAGGCAATTGAAGATTGACCTGTGGAAATCCCTCAAGCTAATGGAATCAGTGTAGAGGCAAAAGTCTAGACATCTTTTGCTTAAAGAGGAGACAAAAATACACACTTCTTCTATACAGTTGCTAGTGCTGAAAGTATGAAAATCCTCTTGGGGGCAATATCTATCAATGGATCATACTTAGAAGTTCGTAGGAGAATTCAATCAGAGTAAGAAATTATTACCAAACTTTTTATGATGAAATTTGGGAATCTAGACCTGTAATCGCATGGCGTTTCAACCCAAGGCTTGAGATTTTTGACATGTTAGCTTTGGAATAAGTATTATATGACTCATAAAACTAAAGTGCAGTTAAAGACTGTGAAGGTAATAAGGCCCCAGGGATGGATGGTTTCAATTTGTTATTTATCAAATAATGTTGGCCCATTATCAAAAATGAAGTGTGCCAATTCATCAGAGATTTCCACATTAACTGTAAAATTGTCAAAGGCCTCAACTCTTCCTTTATAACTCTTATCCCCAAAATCCAAACCCCATTTCTCACACACACTACAAACTAATCAGTCTACTATGATCCTTATACAAAATCCATGCCAAGCTCTTAACCAATAGATTGAAAATTGTTAAACATCTACACCATGTGAAGTTGGCCATGGAAGTCAAAATGTAGCTACTGTAGATTTTGGGCTGATGATTTTCTGTTGTTTTTTCCAACCTAGGGTGGTTGTGTTAATGGCTTGCCATTTATTTTGGTACTTGGTTGTTGGCAAACAGATGTTCATTTTTTGGCTCTCCCGTTTATGTATAAATGAGAAGAGCTATGAGCTGAGATAGAAATCATAGAAATCAGAGTGTGAAGAAATTAGAGAATAGTGAGAAGTGTATGATCTGTGAGTTGAGTTGAGAGAGTGAGATTCCTCCTCCTCTGTTTTGTTTTACTTTTTGTTCATCATGAAGCTTTCTGTCTTTCTCCTATGGACGTAGGCATTGGGCCGAACAACGTAAATATTTGTGTCTCATTTGTATATGTGATTGCTTGTTGATCATTTTCTGGGTGTCTATAATCACAATAAGTGGTATCAGAGCCTCATTGGTCGATTTTTCAGAAAAATAGGGTGTGTTTTGGAGAATTACCCAAAAATCAAATTGGTCTAAATCCACTTTTGATCATACCAGGTTGAAGCACTCGACGAGATGAGCACACAGGAAAAAATTACATAAAAAAAGGAGGTTGGAGGAGGCCCCACGTGCAACACGTGCCGTTGACACCGTTTCCAAACGCCGAACATTGGCCGCACGCACTTCACGTGCGAAACCAGCGAAGAAGACGACCTGACATCAGTAGCTGACGTCATCTTGCTGATATCATCGAGCTGACCCACGTCGACCTGAGCTCCGACTCGTTGACTGGAGCTGTTGACCAAAGCTGAGCCGCATTGACCAAGTTGTTGACTGAGTCGCTGACCTACCCACCTACCAGCCAAGCCATGCCACCGCAACTGACGTCAGCCGAACCGAAAAAATTATTTGGTGCTTCTTAGGCGTACTAGATTTCACTGATCTGAACTGTTCAACTTGTTTTGGCTTGATCTGAGCAATTTTAAAGTCTATTTTTGACAATCCAATAGTGCTTTCCAACTATTTAGAATATTCCGGACACATCTGTGTGGTCAGATTTTGTAAATCAAATTTCAAAAATTTACAGTTTTTATTTTTTGGCAATCTGAAGTCCTTTTTTGGCTAATTTGACTAGTTTGGACTCAACAATGAAGCCTGATTTTCAAACAGAGATCATTTTTTCTAGAGACAATTATTGATACAGGAATCAACATCGACTTTGGGATCTATGATCAAGTTGAATGCTTCCAACTATGCAATTTGGAAGCCCAGAATGGAGGATGTCTTGCATTGCCAAGATTTGTTTGACCCCATTGAGCTTAATGGAGTAAAACTAGCTACGGAGAAGGATGAAGACTAGAAGCAAAAGAACCGAATGACCATTGGTCAGATCAGACAATGGATCGATTATAGTGTCTTCCACTATGTCGCCCAAGAGACTGATGTCTATGCTCTTTGGACAAAATTAGAAGGTATGTACCAGTAAAAGACTGCTCAGAATAAAGCCCTCCTAATGAGAAGGCTCATAAATTTGAAGCTGAAAGGCGGTGTCTCTGTTGCAGAACACACCAGTGAGTTCCAGAATCTGGTGAACCAACTAGCAACTATCAAAATGGAGTTGGATGATGAGATGCAAGCCCTATTGCTGCTCAACTCTTTGCCAGATAGTTGGGAGACGTTGGTGGTGTCCCTCAGCAACTCTATACCTGAAGGAACTGACCACGAACATGGTCATTGATGCTTTATTTAGTGAAGAGGCAAGAAAGAAAGACATGGGTAGAGATCAGTCTCATGCCCTTGTCACAGAAAATAAAGGTAGAGGTAGAGGCAGAGGCAGAGAGAAGAGAAGAAGCAAAAGTAGAGGACGTAACAAAGGAAGAACTCAAGACAGAGGGAAATCTAGAGAAGGTAGGAGCCGACCAAGGTTCAAGTGTTACCATTGTAGCCAGGATGGTCACATAAAGAAATATTGCTATGCCTTCAAGGGAGAACATGTAATGACCCAAAATTTTTTTTTTTAAATAGTCAGTGCATAAATTAATTGAGTAATATTTGGATTGGAGTGTTGTGTAAAGTTATGTGCGAAAATGGTTCAATTTTTGTGATTTTTTTTAAATATAATTTTCGATCTCAGAAATTATAAATTTTTTATTATGTTGTTCTTATAAGAGTCTAGCATGTTGGATAAAAAATTTCAGAATTTAATGGTGAGTATCTATTTTATTAGAATTTGCAGACTGACTGGTATTCAGTTTAATTTACAACGGAATTTGGAATTGAGTTTTGGGTGTTTAGACCATGGCTTGAGATAGTTGGGTCTACTTTTATATATAATGGGGTGATGTTTGGTTTATGAGTGAGAATTTAATTCAAGAACCATGATTTAGATTTAATTTAAATTTAGTTTGTTTAATTATTCATGTTTAACTGTTTGGTCATTTTTGATTATATGACTGGTATTGACCACCATGGGAGTTGTTATTATTTGTTATATAGGATTATAATAAATATTTGATAGCTGATTTTATGGTGTGTACCATACGGTAAAAAAATTTATATTTTTATAGTGAATAAAATGGGTATATTTCGTAATTAGCAAAAGATTATATTTTTTTGTTGTACAAAAATGTCATATTTTGTGGTGAAAAAAATTATATCATTTTATAATTTATATTATAAAATTTTGAAATATTATTACAAAAACTATTTTTTTTGGGAAAATAATTTTTAGGAAGACAACCCACGTGGGTTGCCCTCCTTTTTGTCCTTGTCATCTTTTCACCTTCCTTTTCATTTCATTTCTTTTGTTGGTTTGGCAGAGAGCTCAGCTCTCTCTCTCTCTCTCTCTCTCTCTCTCTCTCTCCCTTTCTCTTTTCTCCAGTGTTGCTCAATCTTTGAGTTTCAAATGGGAGTCCTTAGAGTGATATTTTGCAAAAAGTGTTATAAATAAAAGTCGGAGAGCTCCTCGTGATCTTCATAATGGTAGTCTCGGATTCTTGATCGGGCGAAGTTTGCTTTTTCAAATTTACTTTTCTTCATATTATGAGGTAGAGATTTTCTTCATATTATTTCTTTAAAGCTATGTTAGGGTTATTTTGAGAAAATATATCATTATAGGAGATATTGCACATATAATATTTCTTAGATTTTTGTTTGGTAATTTTTTGAAGAAAAATGATGTTGAAATGTTAAGAATATTGATATTTTGAGATTGATTTGAGAAAATCACCTTGTGTTGATAAATTTTTGCTAAAAATCTAAAAATTAAAATTTTATAGTCGTATGGGTTGTATCTACATCATATTATGATTAGAAAATTTATTTTGAGAAATATAAAGTTGAAATATTTTCATCTTTGATTTTTGGAATTTATTTTGAGAAGAATAAATTGATATTAATGAATACTAGTAATGTTATCCGAGTAATAAAATACGGGGCATGACAGAACAAAAACAAGGCAATAGACAGCCAAAGACCAAAGATGGGAACACTATAGTTACTGTCTCAGAGGATATTGCATTATTCTCTGTTGGAGAAGAAGAATGCCTTCATATGTCAAACAACGACACCAAGTGGGTGGTAGATATAACATCTTTCTACTATGCCACACCCCGAAAAGAGTTCTTCAGTACGTACTAAGCTAGAGATTTAGGTACAGTAAAGATAGGGAACTCCAGTTTTTCGAAGAGTGTGGGAGTCGATGATGTTTACATCCAAACCAAAGTTGGGTGCATGATGCTGTTGAAAGATGTCAGGCATGTTCCCAATTTACACCTGAATCTTATTTCATGGATTGCCTTAGATCGATAAGGCTATGAGAACTACTTTGACAAAGGCATGTGGAAATTGAAGAACCGATCTCTGGTGGTAGACAGAGGACAAGTAACTGGTACGTTGTATATGACTCATGTGAATGTGCTTTTAGATAGCCTCAACGCAGCAAAAGATAAGGCATCACCAAATTTGTGGCACAAAAGGCTGGGTCCCATGAATAAGAAAGGGTTACAGATTCTGGCAAAGAAGTCTCTTATTCCCTTTGCTAAAGATGCAAAATTGAACCCTTGTGACAACTACTTATTTGGGAAGCATCATAGAGTCGCTTTCCACTCATCATCCAGAAGACAATCAAAGTTGTTGAGTATAGTATACTCTGTTGTATGCGGTTCCATAGAAGTGGAATCTTTGGGTGATAGAAAATACTTCTTGACGTTTATTGACAATGCATCACGGAAGGTATGGGTATATGTCCCAAAGACCAAAGCTGAAGCAGCATTTTCAGACATTCCATGCTATGGTGGAAAGGGAGACTGGAAAGAAGCTGAAGTGTCTCTGAACAGATAATGTAGATGAGTACACGTAAAAAGAGTTTGAAGCCTACTATGCTACTCGAGGCATCCAACATGAGAAGGCTATTCCTGGAGCCCCGTACTCAATGCTGTAGCTGAGAGAATGAATCGAACCATTGTAGAGAAGGTCATGTATGGTCAAAATGGCAAAGCTGCCAAAGCCATTTTGGGGAGAAGCTGTTCGTGTTGCTTGCTATTTAATCAACAGATCGCCATCAATTCCATTGAATTTTGAGGTTCTAGAAAATGTGTGATCTGGAAGGAAGATTTCTTACTCTCACTTGACAGTGTTTCGAGTGTAAAGCATTTGCATATGTATCTAAGAAGCACAAACAAAAGCTGGATGATAAGGCTACTCCATGCATTTTTATTGGCTATGGATATGAAGAATTTGGATATAGACTGTGGGATCCGAAAAACAAGAAGGCCATTCGAAGCAAAGATATGGTGTTTCAAGAAGGCCAGACCTTAGAAGATTTTGAGCAACCAACCAAACCCAAATTTGATGATGTTTTAGAAATTGTTCCAAATCCTTCACCATCACAGCATGTCACTAATGAAGAAGAGCTACCACAGCATGTAGCCAATGGTGTAGAGTTACAAGATGGATTTCTAGAAGAAGAAGATCTAGAAGAAAAAGGAGTTGAGCAGGGGGAGCCATAACCCCCTCTGCTAGAGACTGCTGGTCCACTGTTATGAAGATCAACAAGAGAGACTAAGCCGTCATCAAAATACCCTGCTTCTGAGTATATGTTTCTTACAAATGAGGGGTAGCCAAAAAGTTTTCAAGATGCTCAGAATCATAAGGAGAAGTAGCTGGCAACAACAAGCTATGCAAGAAGAGATGCATCCTTGTAGAAAAATCAGACTTATGATTTGGTAAAACTTCCCAAGGGTCGAAAAGCACTAAAGAACAAGTGGGTGCTCAAGTTGAAGAAAGATGGAAACGAAAAGTTAATTAAGTATAAGGCTCGATTGGTTGTCAAAGGCTTTGGACAGAATAAAGGTATTGATTTTGATGAAATCTTCTCGCCAGTTGTGAAAATGACATCCATTCGAGTAGTTTTGGGACTAGCAACTAGTTTGAAATTGGAACTTGAATAGATGGATGTGAAGACAACGTTTCTCCATGGTAATTTGGAGAGAGAAATTTACATGGAGCAGCCAAAAGGTTTTGAAGAGAAAGGAAAAGAGAATTTGGTCGGCAGATTGAAGAAGAGTCTCTACAGCCTCAAACAAGCACCGAGACAGTGGTACAAGAAATTGGGCTCATTCATGGTAGACCATGAGTACAAGAGAACTGTTGTAGACCAGTGTGTATATGTCAGGAGATTTTCGGTAGAAACTTCATCATACTCCTACTCTATGTTGGTCACATGCTGATTGCTGGACAAGATACCACAGCAATCAGATCACTGAAGAAGGAGTTATCACAGTCCTTTGACATGAAGGACCTAGGCCCTACACAACAAATTTTGGGTATGAAAATTATACGTGATAGGAAAGCCAAGAAGTTGTGGTTGTCACATGAGAAGTATGTTGAACGGGTGCTTGAAAAGTTCAACGTAAAAGATGCCAAGCCAGTCAATACTTCGCTAGCTAAACATTTCAAGTTGAGAAAGAAGTCTTGTCCCTCATCTACAAATGAAAGAGAAGAGATGGAGGCAATTCCCTACTCATCTACAGTAGGGAGTTTGATGTATGCAATGGTGTCCACTTGACCAGATATTGCTCATGCTGTTAGAGTAGTGAGCAAATTTCTTTCCAATCCACGGAAAGAGAATTGGGAAGTAGTCAAGTGGATTCTGAGGTACCTTAATGGTACATCTAAAATGTGTCTATGCTTTGGAGGAGCAAAACCAATCTTGGAAGGTTATAGAGATTCAGATATGGCAAGTGATCTTGATGGTAAAAAATCTACATCAAGATTTCTGTTTACTTTTGCAGGATGAGCTGTGTCTTGGAAGTCCAAGTTACAGAAGTGTGTTGCTTTATCCACAACCGAGGCAAAGTGTATTGCCACAACGAAAGCTGGGAAAAAGATATTGTGGTTGAAGCAGTTTCTCCAAGAACTGGGACTAAAACAAGAAAAGTTCACGACACATTGTGATAGTCAGAGTGCCATAGACTTAAACAAGAATTCTATGTACCATTCTGGCATGAAGCACATTGATGTTTGATATCATTGGATACACGAAGTGATGGATAAATAGTTATTGGAACTGGTCAAGATTCACACAGATAAGAATCCAGCAGACATGCTTACAAAGGTGGTCTTGAGAGACAAACTCGAAGTATGTAGGGATATTGCTGGGATAAACTTCCAATAAGGATCCTACTCTTCATAAGTATGGAGAGGGAGACTTGTTGAACATCCACACCATGTGAAGTTGGCCATGGAAGTTTTTGTGCTACAGATTTTCAGAAGTTTTTTACAACCTAGGGTGGCTGTGTTAATGGCTTGCCATTTATTTTGGTAGTTGGTTGTTGGCAAGCAGATGTTGATTTTTTGTCTCCCGTTTGTGTATAAATGGGAAGAGTTGTGAGCAGAGATAGATATCATAGAAATCAGAGTATGAAAAAAATAGAGAGTTGTGAGAAGTGTATGATCTATGAGTTTAGTTGAGAGAGTGAGTCTCTTCCTCATTTGTTTTGTATTTGTTTTTGTTCATAGTGAAGCTTTCTCTCTTTCTCTCGTGGATGTAGGCATTGGGCCGAACCACGTAAATATTTGTGTCTCATTTGTGTGTGTGATTGCTTGTTGATCATTTTCTAGGTGTCTATAATCATAACAAAAATTGTTCTCCCTAAGCTTATTGATGAAACATAGTTAACCTTCGTCAAAGATTGTCAAATTCTTGATGGTATCCTAATTGCCAATGAACTTGTCATCTATAGGAAAACAATTCAAGGGGAGGTTTTCTTTTCAAACTTGATTTTGAGAAATCCTTTGATAGTGTTAACTGGAACAACCTTCTCTATATGCTTAGAGAATTTGGTTTTGGTGAAAAATGGATCTCGTGGATTGCAGAGTACCTTTCATCATCCAACATCTCAGTCTTGATTAATGGATCGTTTTCTCCAAAATTTGACACCAAAATGAGGTCTAAGACAAGGAGATCCCCATCCCTTTTTTTACAACTTTGTAGTTAAAGGTCTCAATACTCTTCTCAAGAAAGCAAATAATCTTCATCTGGTGAAAGGAATTGAGATTGGTAGATCTGGTCTCAACATCTCTCATGACACTAATATTTTGTAATCCTGACTGGAATAAAATCGTTAATCTCAAATGCATCCTCTAATGCTTTGAACTTCCTTTGAGCCTCAAAATCAATATTCATAAATTAGTTATCTGTGGTGTCAGTCTTTGCAATGATTTCAATAATTAGATGGCTTCTTTCAACATTGCAAAGTAGGCTCCTTCCCTATCAATTATCTTGGCATACCACTTGGGGCTAACCTAAAGAGGGTGAGAATATGGGATCCGGTAATAATAACAACAACAACAACAACAACAACAACAAAAAATAAAAAAATAAAAAAATAAAAAATAATAAAAAAGAAGAAAGCTATCTTCATAGAAGAGGAAATATCTTTCCTTGGGGGGAAGAATCACACTTATCATATCATTCTCATCAAGATTACCCCTCTATTTCATGTTCTTGTTCAAAATCACAATCAAAGTCGCAAAGGAAATTGACAAAATTCAAAGATCCTTCCTTTGGAGGGACACTAATGTTACGGAAAGTATCCATCCACTCAATTAGGATGCATGCTCTGTAGGTAAACATTTGGGGGGCCCTTGGGCTCAGGAAGACATCAAGTTAATAAAATTTCTTTGCCAATCAAAAAACATAAAATAAAATAAAATAAAATGCACCAAATGCACATATAGGATCTTGAGTTTTTGGGTGGACCCAAGTGACACTTTGCTCTATCTTACTCCTGATTTCCTTCTATCATTATACAAAATGTCTAAAATAATACCTAAAGATATTATGAAAAGGGCAATATCTACGAAGGGAAAAATATCTCAAAGAAATAAACATAGAGAGAGTGTGGAACAAATAGATGGTTGAAGATTTTAGAAAGTGAGAGTCAGTATAGACTCTCACAAGAAAATTGGTGATAAAACAAGCATAAATTTTTAATGTCCCTAAGAAGATTACACTTGCTATGTGGCAATTATTTTACTTTTCATTGTATAGATCTTTACAATTACATATCTGTATTTACTTACAACCATATGGAACATTCTTAAACCCAAAATTTATCTTGATTTAATGAGAAACTTTTAGTTTTTGCAGGAAAGAATGACAATACAACTCGAACAATCATCATTGTCATTGTTTCGTCTATTACTTCTATGACAATATTCACTGTATTCATTTGCATCTTTTTAAGAAAGAGGAAGCGAAGGAAGTCAAGGCAGAAAGATGACAGTAAGTTTAATATGGTTTGTTTAAAACTCTATATTTGGATTTTAATGGGTAAACCACCAATAAGTCCTAATAGTTGGATTTGATACCCATTAAATCCTATTGAAAATAAGTCATAATAAAATCATTACTTAAAATAATTTGTTGTGATGATTTTTTTGCATGTTGCTAAAAGTTGACAATTAGCGATTTTTTTTGTCACGTTTTTTTTATAAATTGTTACTAAAGCTTACAATTAGTAACGTTTTTCTATGAAGAATTTTTTAAAATGTCACTGAAAGTTGAAAATTAGTGACTTTCTTTTGTGACGATTTTTTTTAACTGTCTCTAAAACTTATAATTAGTGATAATTTTTGTGACAAAATTTTCAAATCGTCGCTGAAAATTAACAATTAGTAATATTTTTTAATAGTGTTTGATAAAAAAAATGCCATTAATTATCATAGGACCTATTGGACAATAAGTCCACCTATTAAGACCTACTCGTAAGTTTCTCGATTTTAATCTCCATTTTTGTGGTTGAAACCACTAACTGAAATAGATTACCTTTAAATAATTTGAACAACATTGATAATTATCTCTTTTCCAAATAATGTAGAACTATAGAAAAGTTTAGTTTGCTAACAATGGCTAGCAACCACTAATATTTGCAAAATTTTATTGTTCAGTGTGTTTCTTAAAAGTAAATCTTCGAAGGAAACTTAAAAGATCCCTCCTTAATCTATATTTCCATTTATAACTTTTATTGATATAATTGTTAACTTGTTCATTTTGTGAAGCTGCAGAAGAAATTAGTGTTGTGGAATCCTTGCAATACAACTTTGATACCATTAGAATTGCAACAAATCATTTCTCTGATGCTAATAAGCTTGGACAAGGTGGATTTGGTGTTGTTTACAAGGTAATCAAACATTCGCATACAAATATGGCGTATCCCTTGTTCTAAAATGAAAATAAATAAATAAAAATAATTGAATTTTTGTATAAAGCATAGTGACTATTGTACTCTACTATCTTCAGGGCAACCTTCCAAATGGACAAGAAATAGCTGTGAAGAGGCTATCTAGGAATTCTGGACAAGGAGAACTAGAATTTAAGAACGAGGTTATGCTAGTTGCCAAGCTTCAACATAGGAATTTGGTTAGGCTCCTAGGATTTTGCTTGCAAGGAACCGAAAGGCTTCTCATCTATGAATATGTGACTAATTCGAGCCTCAATCACTTCATATTTGGTATGACTACTACTTGTTTATAGAATGTCTCTCTCTCAACTTCACCTAAACAAATATTTGAAATATGCACACTTCATAGTAGTATAGACTCTCACAAGAAAATTGGTGATAAAACAAGCATAAATTTTTAATGTCCCCAAGAAGATTACACTTGCTATGTGGCAATTATTTTACTTTTCAATGTATAGATCTTTACAATTACATATCTGTATTTACTTACAACCATATGGAACATTCTTAAACCCAAAATTTATCTTGATTTAATGAGAAACTTTTAGTTTTTGTAAGAAAGAATGACAATACAACTCGAACAATCATCATTGTCATTGTTTCATCTATTAATTCTATGACAATATTCACAGTATTCATTTGCATCTTTTTAAGAAAAAGGAAGTAAAGGAAGTCAAGGCAGAAAGATGACAGTAAGTTTAATATGTTTGTTTAAAACTCTATATTTGGATTTTAATGGGTAAACCACCAGTAAGTCCTAATAGTTGGATTTAATTCCCATTAAATCCTATTGAAAATAAGTCATAATAAAATCATTACTAAAAATAATTTGTTGTGATGATTTTTTGCATGTTGCTAAAAATTGACAATTAGCGATTTTTTTTCACGTTTTTTTTTATAAATTGTTACTAAAACTTACAATTAGTAATGTTTTTCTATGAAGAATTTTTTAAAATGTCACTGAAAGTTGAAAATTAGTGACTTTCTTTTGTGACGATTTTTTTTTAACTGTCTCTAAAATTTATAATTAGTGATATTTTTTGTGACAAAATTTTCAAATCGTCACTGAAAATTAACAATTAGTAATGTTTTTTAATAGTGTTTGATAAAAAAAATGTCATTAATTATCATAGGACTTATTGGACAATAAGTCCACCTATTAAGACCTACTCGTAAGTTTCCCGATTTTAATCTCCATTTTTGCGGTTGAAACCACTAACTGATCAAAAAGGGAAATAGATTACCTTTAAATAATTTGAACAACATTGATAATTGTCTCTTTTCCAAATAATGTAGAACTATAGAAAAGTTTAGTTTGCTACGAATGGCTAGCAACTCACTAATATTTACAAAATTTTATTGTTCAGTGTGTTTCTTAAAAGTAAATCTTCGAAGGAAACTTAAAAGATCCCTCCTTAATCTATATTTCCATTTATAACTTTTATTGATATAATTGTTAACTTGTTCATTTTGTGAAGCTGCGGAAGAAATTAGTGTTGTGGAATCCTTGCAATACAACTTTGATGCCATTAGAATTGCAACAAATCATTTCTCTGATGCTAATAAGCTTGGACAAGGTGGATTTGGTGTTGTTTACAGGGAAATCAAGCATTCACATACGAATATGGCGTATCCCTTGTTCTAAAATGAAAATAAATAAATAAAAATAATTGAATTTTTATATAAAGCATAGTGACTATTGTACTCTACTATCTTCAGGGTAGCCTTCCAAATGGACAAGAAATAGCTGTGAAGAGGCTATCTAGGAATTCTGGACAAGGAGAACTAGAATTTAAGAACGAGGTTATGCTAGTGGCCAAGCTTTAACTCAGGAATTTGGTTAGGCTCCTAGGATTTTGCTTACAAGGAACCGAAAGGCTTCTCATCTATGAATATGTGACTAATTCGAGCCTCAATCACTTCATATTTGGTATGACTACTACTTGTTTATAGAATGTCTCTCTCTCAACTTCACCTAAACAAATATTTGAAATATGCACACTTCATAGTTTTGTGTCAAACATAAAACACTATATTGATGAAAGGTAAAGTTGAAATCTAAAATATCTTCATTGAATATAATAAGAGATTACAAATCATATTTATACATCAGTACAGTGAACAAACGAATTAACCTAACCACGCTTCTAACTACCTACTGTTACAAACTATTACAAGCTAACTAACCACACTTCTAACTAATCTATAGTTTAAGCTAACTGAATCTGTTACATTCTGTTAAGGAAAATATTGTCTACAACTGCAGCACATTACACTTGATGCACCTCTTGGACCTCTTCCTTATCATGCCCCCGCAAGCTGAGAGGGGGAAGACCAACACAAAGCTTGGAAATGAGAAAAGAAAATCTGGCAGTGGACAGAGATTTGGTGAAGATGTCAGCCAATTGATCCAAAGAAGGAACATATTTGAGAAAGAATTGGTGACGACCAACCTTCTCATGAATGAAATGATAGTCTACTTCAATGTGTTTAGAGTGGCTGTAAAAGACCGAATTAGCAGCCAAGGACAAAGCAGACATGTTGTCACACCAAAGAATAGGTGGAGATGGTTGAGGAATGTGAAAATCAGCAAGAAGCATTTGTAACCAAGTGAGTTCTGCAGCAATGTGGGCTAAGGACCGATATTCAGCCTCAGTCGAGGAGCGAGACACAGTGGACTGTTTCTTGGAGGACCACAAAATGAGATTAGAACCCAAGAACACATAGTAACCAGAGGTGGAACGTCTGTCAGTGGTATCCGCAACCCAATTGGAGTCAGAGTATGCTGTGAGATGAAAAGAACCAAGAACAAAGAGAAGACCATGGGAAATGGAACCTTTAATGTAACGTAAGATACATTTAACAGCAGAAAAATGAGCCACAGTAGGAGCATGCATATGTTGGCAAGCTTGGTTGACAGCATAGGAGAGCTCAGGGCGAGTTATAATAAGATACTGAAGAGCACCCACAAGGCTGTGAAAAAGAAAAGGTTGGGAGAATGGGAGAGAATCAGTAGCAGTAAGAGAAGGTTTAGCTGAGGTAGGTGTAGCACAAGGCTTGCAGGTAGTCATGCTAGCTTTAAGAAGAAGCACCAAGGCATACTTCTGCTGAGAGAGAAAGAAGCCTTGAGCAGTGAACTGAACTGAAATACCTAAGAAATAGGAAATATCCCCTAATTCTTTCATGGAAAAAGCATTGTGCATTTGAGTTAATAAGGAATTAAGGTAGGACTGATCAGACCCAGTAAGAAGTATATAATCGACATATAGAAGAAGAAAGGTAATGGAAGAAGAGATAGAATGAATGAAGAGAGAAGAATCACAACGACTTTGAAGAAATCCTTGAGAGAGAAGAAAAGAGGAGAAAGTAGAGTACCAGGCCCGAGGAGCCTGTTTCAAACCATAAAGAGCCTTGTGAAGTTTGCAAACAAGAGTAGGCTGAGAAGGATCCACAAAACCAGGAGGCTGGTCCATGTAGACCTCTTCATTCAACTTGCCATGTAAAAAGGCATTAGATATGTCAAGTTGTTTGAGAGGCCAATGATGATGAAAAGCTAAAGAGATAAAAATACGAATTGTGGTTTGTTTGGCCACAGGCTAAAGGTATCATGAAAGTCAATACAATGTTGCTGATGAAAACCCTTAGCCACAAGTCTGGCTTTGTGCCTAGCAACGGAGCCATCAAAATTCCGCTTAACTTTGAAGACCCATTTACACCCAATAGCTTGCTTGGAAGGGGGTAGGGAAACAAGAGACCATGTGCCTAGACGTTGAAGAGCGGCATATTCATCAAGCATGGCTTGGAGCTAGACTGGAGAATCAAGAGCAGATTTATAAGAGATGGGCTCAATATCAGGAGAATGAGAGGAGCCATCAGAAGAAGTAAGAGTAGAAGAGAAACAAGTAGAATTAGATTTTGGATCGGGTTTGCATATGATGAGAATTGATAGCAACAGGAGGAGGAAGAGGTAAAAGAACAGAAATAGAATTAATAGGAATGGATGGATGGGAAGAAGGTGTAGGTGGTGAAGGATCAGAAGGAGATAAGGTAGAGGAAGGCAGGGCAGAGCTAGGCTGTGCAAACTGGGCAGGAGGTGCTAGAGCAGAGGACTGAGGGTGTGAAAAGGAATGTGGCTGTACAGAAGGAGACTCTGGCTGTGCAGATGTAGTCGGGACACTAGATTGTGGAGCTAGAGCAGACTGAGAATAACTATGCTGAGGAGAGGGTTACCAAAAGAAATCCTGTAAAAGAGGAAGAGAAGAAACATAAGAAACAAAAGGAGAAGAGGAAAAAGGAAAGTCATGTTCATGAAAAGTAACATGTCTAGATAAATGAATGTGACCAGTTTGAGGATCTAAACATCTATAGCCCTTAACACTGGGATGATATCCTAGAAAGACACAAGGAGTCGACTTAGGAGCCGACTTATGAGAAGCATAATGTTTAAGCTAGGGGAAGCAAAGATAACCAAAGACTTTGAGTAGAGAGTAATCAGGAGCAGTATGATACATCAACTCAAAAGGAGAGCAATTATTAAGAGAAACACTAGGTAAACGATTGATCAAATATGTGGCAGCAGCTATGGCATCAAACCAATAAAGAAGTGGCATAGAGGACTGATGAAGAAGAGAAATAGCAGTTTCAGTGAGATGTAAGTGCTTCCTCTCAGCCACTCCATTTTGAGAGGGAGTATGCGGACAGGAAAACTGATGGTGAATGCCATGAGTGTGAAGATAATGCTGAAGAGGATGATTCTTGTATTCACCACCTCCATCACTATGAAGAATTTTGAGAGAAAAACCAAACTGTTTTTCCACAAAAGCTTTGAATTCCATAAATTTGGCACACACTTCACTTTTATAAACAAGAGGATAAAGCCAAGTGAATCTAGTAAAATCATCAATGAACAACACATAGTATTTGTAAGGAGAAGCAGATTTATTAAAGGGACCCCATACATCACTGTGAATCAATGCCAGTGGATTATTTACAGTGGAATTAGACAGCGTAAAAGGTAGCCTATGGCATTTGGCTACAGAGCAATGTACACAAGAAAATGTACTTTTATTGGAAGCTACAGATAGAGGTAATTTATGCTTAAGCAAATGAAACTTAAGAGTAGAAGGATGGCCTAATCTTTGATGCCAAATGTCAGTGGAAGCAGCAGATGTAACTGAACTACTGTAGGCATGTGAGGAAGCAGTGGTTGGAGTGTGAAAGTGATATAGTCCATTGGCATAAAAACCTTTATGGAGGATGGCCTTAGAAAGCTTGTCCTGAATAGTAAAGGAAGAATGATCAAATGTGATAGAACAGTTATTATCTTTAGCCAAGTGATGCACAGAGACAAGATTAGAGTTAATAGAAGGAACATGCAAAACTTTGTTGAGTTTGAAAGAATGGTGAGGAGTAGGTAGTATACCTTGGCCTGTATGAGTGATAGGAAGGGAAGAGCCATTACCAATAGTGACTTCATCACCAGCAGTGTAGGGTTGAATGGAGTTAAGTTGATGAAGATTATTAGTGATATGATCAGAAGTAGCTGAGTCCAAAAACTAGGGAGAACAAGAACCATTGTCCTCAGTTAAAGAGGTAACATATGCCTTTGACTGCTGAGACTGATATGGCTGAGAATGAGACTGATATGGCTTTGATTGCTGTGATGAAGACACTTGTGAAGACTGAAATTGAGTATCCAGCCTATGCCAACAGTCAAGAGCTGTGTGATTGGCTTTACCACAGATTTGGCAAACAATGCCAAATTGTCCTCTTCCTTGAGATCTGCCACGAGAGGATCTTCCTGAATAGAATTGAGTGCCTCTATGAGAACCTCTAGAATCACCACGAGACGAACCTCTATTATGATGATAAGAGTTAAATCCTCTAGAAGTATTAGAATCTTTCACAGTTGCATAAGCAACAGTGAGATCAGAATTTTGTTTTAATTTTTCTTCAATGTGAATAGCTTCTGAACAGAGTAGAGCAGAAGGCAATCCATTCAATGTAAGAAGAACAATATCCTCATCTTCTACAAATGATGAAGCAATACTCAACTGATCAACAATACTTCTCATTTTGCTCAAATACACTTCCATTGAGTCAGATTCCTTTGAAATAGAACGTAATTTGTTCTTTAACTGGTGGATATGAGACCTAGAGAAAGAGGTAAAGCGTTTATCAAGAAACTGCCAGACCTGAGCACTGGTGTGAAGATGTAACACAGAAGTGAAAATCACAGGAGAGAGAGTAGCAGTGATGCAACTGAGTAGATGCGCATCAATCATCTTCCATCTAACAGCTTCTGGATTTGGAATCTCAATTCCCGCAGACTGTCGCACTATGTCAACAGGACACTTCTTTGAGCCATCAACAATGGCGAGTAGATCCGTTGCTCGAAGCAGATTCTGCATTTGATTCTTCCAAATAACAAAATTTGAGCCATCCAGCTTCACTGTTACAAGAGAATTGAGATTCGATAGCAGGAGATTGAGATTTGAAGGAATAACAGAGGACTCCATAGATGAATCTTGAGAATTGCTCCATAGATGAATCTTGAGAATTGCTCACGAGAGCTTCTTAGTGTTCTGATACCATGATGAAAGGTAAAGTTGAAATCTAAAATATCTTCATTGAATATAATAGGAGATTACAAATCATATTTATACATCAGTATAGTGAACAAACGAATTAACCTAACCACACTTCTAACTACCTACTGTTACAAACTGTTACAAGCTAACTAACCACACTTCTAACTAATCTACAGTTTAAGCTAACTGAATCTGTTACACTCTATTAAGGAAAATATTGTCTACAGCTGCAGCACATTACACTTGATGCACCTCTTGGACCTCTTGGACCTCTTCCTCATCATATATATCATTTAAACAAATATTTGAAATATGTACACTTCATAGTTTTGTGTCAAACATAGAACACTATGTATCTTGATTTGCATAACAATTTAATCATTTGATATAAACCGAAACTCAAATTATTGAAGAACACATTTAAAAGATTAATTCAATTGAGTTTAGATTCAACTATATGGATTTGTAGATCCCATCAACCGTGCATATTTGGATTGGGATAAGCGTTACAAGATCATAGGAGGCATTGCTCGAGGACTTCTTTATCTTCATGAAGATTCACGGTTTCGAATTATTCATCGTGATCTTAAAGCTAGCAATGTTTTGTTAGATGCGAAGATGAAGCCCAAAATTTCAGATTTTGGCATGGCAAGATTATTTGTACTTGATGAAACTCAAGGAAATACGAACAGAATAGTTGGAACCTAGTAAGTTTTAACTCTATCCACATCTTATGATTATAAATCAAATTCTCCTTTACTTCATTTCCAAAATTGTTTTGGGTCATATGTTGATCAAGCATTGCAAAAACATAAAATGAAATAAAAATAAAGAAATTTGATTTGAATAAGAAACACAAATAAAATCATGTTTTATAATCATAAACATGAGCTGGTTTTGAATCTTACAAACATAGTGATAATACATCATTTATGCAACTTTTGATATAGAAATTTTGTCATCACATCATTATTGTAATTTGTTATTGAAACTTATTTATTAAAAAATGTAGCGGATATATGGCTCCAGAATATGTAATGCGTGGCCAGTTCTCAGTCAAGTCAGACGTATTTAGTTTTGGTGTCTTGATTTTGGAAATTGTGAGTGGTCAGAAGAACAATTGTTTTCGCAGTGGAGAGAATGAAGAGGACCTTTTATGTTATGTAAGTATGAATATCCATGATAACTTACCAATACCAAGAAATTTTATAGGCCATGAAAGCTTATTCCATACATTGAATTCTTGCAGGCTTGGAAAAGTTGGCAGAAAGGAATAGCTTCGAATATAATTGATCCCACATTAAGGAATGGTTCGGGTCCGTTGCATGAAATGATAAGATGCATTCATATTGGGCTACTATGTGTACAGGAAAACGCAGCTACCAGACCAACCATGGCTGCAGTTGTTCTCATGCTTAATAGCTTCTTTCTCACCCTTTCACTATCGTCAGAACCGGCATTTTTTGTGCGTAGTAGCATCGATCCAGAGTTACCATTGTCTCTTGTGTCAGTCAACGAAGCTTCAATTACCGAGTTATACCCACGATAGAGGAGATTGAAGTGATGAACATTTTTATATGATTTGTTTGCTTTCGGTTCTTTCTCTTTTAGAAATCTTTTCCTTTAATGGAAAAATGTGTGAGTCCATGATATCACATAGGAGTGTACTTCTCAACTTGTCCTTAGAAGGCTTGGCTAGGACAAGTTACCCATGAACATGTTTTCTATTCTTTAAACTTCTTGATAAAGTGCTTCAATTTTAATTCCAACACTATAGTAGGTGTATTTGAAACATCTTCAATTTTTGGTACTAATTATAGTCTAAACCAACTATTTCTAGAATTATTTATCTTTCTATCTATTCACATCTACATGACGATTGAATTATTCAAATCTGCAACAGCCATAATACTCTACTATATTTAACCTTAGGGGTTGGCCTAGTGGTCAAGGGTTGGGGCCTGTGAGTGTGCTCCTTCTAAAGTCTCAGGTTTGAAACCTCTTAGGTATAAACAATTTCTTTGAGCCAATCCATACATGACAAAACCCTGGCTTTAATTGAGACCCCCACAAGTGGATGGTGTGATTGGTCTCTCGGATTACTCTATCCAATGGCTAGATAATGAGTTTTCAAAAAAACAAAAAACAAAAAAACAAAAAACTTCTCTACTCTATTTATCAAAGTTTTGTTGTTTTGAGTATGGCTTATAAGCTAGCTTTTTTTTTCTTATTACAACAAGTCATGCAGAAAAGTAGAGAATGACATGATTCGAATAAAGCCTCGTTTGGCATGTGCTTATTTTAGTCTAAAAGTCAAAAAGTTCCTAAAAAATCAAAAGGCCTGTAACCTATACCAAAAAGTCATAGATTCTATTTCACTCTACTTTTTGCACATCTTTTCATAAAAAATCAAAAAGTCATTTCAAAGATACTAGTTTTTTTACCTCATATTTTAGCCAAAAAGTCAAAAAATTACTAAAATAATATATTCTCAAATGAGGCCCAAGTCAACAAGCCAACAAGCAGCTTATTAATTATGTTGCCAAATGAGCTCATTTTTTAACTAAGTAATACTATACAAACAAAAAAACTCATACATAATTTACATACATAATAATGTGGCTGATTATGGAACTTTCATTTCAAAACAAAATACCATTGAAGTTGAATTTATTTACAATAATAGCAATGTCATATCATTCTTGTCAAGTTTTTTATATGAATTTTATATATGTTTAGAATTTTTCTTTTTGACTTATTACTTTCATCTTTAGTGAACTTGCTTTTAAAAGGTTTTGGGCTTCTAGATTCAGCTTGACTAGATGAACCAAAAAATTTAAATATTAAATAAAAAAAATTCAAAAAAGGGTCGTGAAAGACAAATAAATATAAAATATTGGACATTTTTTTGGCTTTTTTTTTATAAATTTTTTTTTTAAAAAAAATTACTTTTTAGATTCGTCTACACAAGATGAACTAGAAAAGTAAAAAGTTTAAACATAATTTTAAAATAAAAAAAAATCACTAAAAAAATATATATGGCTAATATATAGCTCACCCCATACAATCCAATATCTAATAGCTAGAGTGGTGTCAGTGCTTTTTTACATGAGAGGATTGTTGTTCTCAAAAGGTTTCATGTAAATCAATGTGTTCATGTTTTATGATTTATATTGTGAGACTGTGCGGATGATATATGCATCATTGAGTATTCAAATTGGCAAAAACATAATTTCTTTTTCTTTTTTTTTGAACGGTAAAAGTAATTTGATTGTCCAACAAAAGCACTGTTTACATCACTAAAAAGCAAAGAGACTAACTCCAGTGGAGGGCAAGACACCCAACTAGCAGATAGCAAAAGGTTAGCATGCGTCTTGGCCACCCAATGTGCAACTCCATTTGAGGATCTTCTGGCCCATTGAAACTTCCACTGTCTGGTCTTAGCTGAGTGACGGATATCACAATAGCCATAATCTCCTAAGGGGGTATTAATTCTGAAACACATAGCTTGATGACTTCTTGATTATCACTTTCTATCTCGACGAAAGAGAGATTGTGAGCTTTGGCCAAAAGGCAAGCCAGACGGAGGGAGAAAGCTTTAGCCTGCAAAATATGGAGGTAAATGAGCTTGTCAATCCATCCACCATTCGTCCTTCCGAATCTCGAAGTATGGCTGGACCAAAAGCTTTTGTTAAAATTAATGCCATAGTTACATTGTATACATTAGATACATTGCATACATTGCATACACTGGATACATTGCATTCATGCATTCTTTGTATTCATGTATTTCTATATTCATGCGATTTATATTTATTAGGTTCATTGTCTAAATTATATTCATGTACCTAGTTAGTTGTAAGGTTGTTCATTAAACTTATTTATAACCTTCTCTCTATAAAAGGATGTAAGCCTATGGGCAAAGAAATGAATAAGAGAAAAATTCAATATAAAATAATAGTTCATTCTAGAGAGAGTTTTATCAAAAGCTAACAGAAGTGGTATCAGAGCTTTGGTCGGGTGAAGAACAAGCTAGGCATAAAGATTGGATACGGGAAAACAAGCCTTAAAAAAGAACAAGCCAACGTCCATGGCGAATTCCAACAACCAAAATGTATCTACTCCTATCTTTAATGGTGAAATTTTTGATTTTTGGTATGTGAAAATGAGAACTATTTTTGTCTCTACAAGTCTTTGGGATCTTGTTGAAAATGGGTTCAAGGAACCTGAAGATGAAGGAGCTTTGACAAATCCCCAAAAGAACCAATTGAAAGAGCAAAGGAAGAAGGATTAAAAGGCTCTCTCTTTGATTCAACAATGAGTTTATGAAGCAATCTTTCCAAGAATTATCAATGCAACGAAAGCAAAGGAGGCATGGGATATTCTTTAGAAAGAGTATAGAGGCAACTTAAAGATAAGAACCATCAAACTTCAATCATTGAAAAGAGATTTTGAAAATATAAAGATGAAGGATATGGAATTGTTGAATGATTATTTTTCTAGAGTTATGGAACTTGTGAACCAAAGGAAAATTCATGGGGATAATATTACTAATCAAAGAGTTGTTGAGAAAATTTTGATAAGTTTTCCGGAGAAATACTATCCTATTGTTTGCTGTCATTGAAGAAACTAAAAATCTTGTTGATTTGAGTATTGAAGAAATGATGGGTTCAATTAAAACATTTGAGCAAAGGTTGAGTAGGCAATCTAAAAAGTCAATTGAAAGCGCCTTTCAGTCCAAGCTCAATGTTAGTACTTCTAATTCCGAAGGAAGTGGAAGAGGAAGAAATGCAAACAGAAGAGTAAGAAATGCAAGAGCAAGAGGAAGATGAAGGTCTAATTTTCAAAGAAAGGAAAATGAAGAGTCCACTCAACAAAAGTGTGGAATTTGCAACCGAAGCAGTCATGTTGATAAACATTGTTGGTTTCGAGGAAAGCCAAAATGTTACAATTGCTACAAATTTGGGCATGTCAAGAAGGATTGCCAAGTCAAGAGCACTCAACAAGCTAATTTTTCCAAGGAGCAAGAAAGTAAAGGGCACATGTTCTATGCTTGTCACAAGCCATCGGATCAAAACAAGGATGTATGGTTTCTCGATAGCAGATGTAGCAATCACATGACAAGAGATGAGAGCATTTTTGTGAAAATTGATGCTTCCTCTAGTTCTCAAGTAAAAATGGGGAATGGTGCCTTAGTCCAAACAAAAGGAAAATGTATTATTGCTATAGAAACCAAGATGGGTACAAGATTCATTTATGATGTTCTCTTAGTTCCAAACTTGGAGCAAATTTTGCTAAGTGTTGGACAACTTATGGATCATGCATGGATACCTTGTTCACTTTGAAGACGATTTTTGCAAAATTTTTGACAGAGGGAGAAGCCAAGTTATAGAAAAAATCAAGATGGGGAAGAATAGAAGTTTTCCTCTCATTTTTCGATATAGCAAAAAAGCGGCTTTGAAGATGGATGTGATTGATAATTCATGGCTTTGGCATAGAAAAATTGGGCACTTGAATTTTCAAAGCTTGAAGCATCTACAACAAAAGAACATGGTTTTTGGGTTGCCGACCATTCATGAAGTGCAACATATTTGTGAAGGTTGTGCACTTGGAAAGCATCACCAGGAGTCATTTCCAAAGGAGAAAGCATGGAGAACTAAAGCACCATTGGATCTTGTCGATACCGATGTGTGCGGACCCATGGATACACCAACTCATGGAGGTAACAAGTACTTTGTAAAACATAAAGTATTATAACACAGTGGGAAAAATATTTAGATCATACCTTTAGGTGATAGAACCTCGCGAATAAATCACGTGTTTCTAGAAACTGAACAATGAACCCAGCAGTGGAGTGATACTACAAAATGAGTATCACCCACACAAGTCACAGTGCAAAATGGTTTGATCGTTGTTTAATGGGAGAGAGTCAGAGAGAGAGTCTGGAAAAAAGGTTATGGGTAAAAAATTACATAACGTATCTGATATACGTATCTGATATATCAATATATTGTCTAAAATATATAATCAGATATATAACCACTAATATCTATCCATCCATTTATCCATATCTATTGATATGATAGATATAGATATCCTGAATGGTTATCCAAATAAGTTTTGAATTAAAATTCAAACTTACATGGATAAGGTTCAGGTTCAAAAGGTTCAAAGGGTCATGCCACATGGGCACCCAATTTCTAACATCTCCCACTCGCACATGAGTTGGCATGACACTGCCACATCTCTATCTCAATCTCTCCAAAAAAGAACAATCTCATACTAGCCAATGCACCGTGCGACTGCTGAGAACACCTGCACGTGGGAGCTCTACACTAGAAACTCAAAATGAGCCAGCATAGAGACATCAACCCAAAAAGAACAGAAATAGTGTCTCATATATCTCAGACCTATCTAATTAAACCGGTCCGAAAAACATCTCTAATCCCTAAAAAAAAGCATGTTTGACCCTCTCAATTCTTGCAATATATTCACACTCAATCCGCCTCTCATACAGAGCGATGTGAGTTGCCGGCAGTGAATATACAACAGTGGTGTAATACTAGATGATCTTCCCGTTGCCCTCATGCCATTTAGTTTAGGATTGACCGCTTTCCCAATGATGTCCCTTAAGGCCGAATCATACATGACCGCAGGCAGCATACCAAAGTAGTAGAACATTAACCCCTTACCTTATGACATAGTCAAAAGTCATAAAAGGGTACATAAATGAAAGTCATATCAATAATGACACGTAAGACTCACACGGTGAGGAAACAGAGATCCATTCTCTCACCTCATTACTCGGTCGCCAAGCACATATAGTATGAATACATGCTACGGTGGAGTAACTCTTCAAAAAGAGTGACGTCATACTCGATACACCGTACAGATATTAGTCTAGTCGCTTTCTAGCGCCTAACCTAAATTCTCTATTTGCTCGCCTTCTAGGCGCCAAATGAGATCTCGTATCTGGCTAATCATAACAGGCACAACATGGAAACTAGGTACTAACATCCATGTTTGGTCCTTAACATGACCTCATCTTGGTTGTAACCAAGGCGACATGCATAGTGGATAATTTAAGCCTCTCTTCGCTCCAAATAAGAATAAACCACTAGTCTCATCCTTGCTCGCTCTCAAGCGCTAAGGGTGATTGCTCGTGTGAGTGAGTCAATCTTGCCTACTGACATCATCATCTGCAAATCATTTTGACACAAACCATAATAGTCTCAATATCCCATCATCTCACAACAAATAAGTGATCGATCTAAAAAACATGACCACAGCCTACTGTAGACGCGCCCAAACGCCCTGGGAGGGAAATCCCTCGTTTGGTTCATTGTGGGCTCACTACAGTTCGGACTCAAATTGTCACAGTTCTAAATCTGAACCAAAGAGTCCAAATCTGGCAAATCATTTTGAGAAAACAGATTTTTAGAAAGAAGTGCCAAACATGGACTGCTTTGCCAGATACAGAGTCGCCACCTAAATATTTTTTTATGGGGGAATTTAGGAAACCCTGACTCGTTTGCCTAAGGCCACGTGTCCGTCATCACCAAAGTTGCCTCGGCTTGGGAACTTGGGTATGATTGGGGAAGGTCAGCTATAAGCACCCCCTCTCGCCCGATCCGAAGATCGGCCTCTACTAACCATGATATCTAGTTTTGAAAACATTATGTGTTCTTATTCCAGTTATTAGCCTAGATTTACTATGTGATGCGCACATCACAAAAGTATAAACTAGATTGCCTAATTTGGAACAAAGTATTGCATATCCGTTTGTTCGGAAAAAGGTTTAAAATTTGCTATTCGCAAGTAGGCTAAAATACGAATTTCAACGAGTTGTTCCAACTCAAACAATCCAACCTTCACCCACAAGCATTCAGGTAGTTATATCACATAAGCACATAGCCACATGGTAAGCATGCTATCATGTTAACATTCACACTCATGCGAGATGCTAAAGCATAAATACTTATATCGTACTCCGTGCCAAAGCAATGAACTAGTTAGTAATCATGCATGATCCTAGTTCAAGTTAACAAATGGATAATGCATCGCATACAGAATGTCATTAGAACAGGCTCGGCTAATCTAAGGATGACATGTGAAATGCGACAACTCGATGCACGTATTCAAGTTCGGAATTGAAATACTATGCGGTTAGCATGATGCGCCGAGGCCGGTGCATGCAAGACTGATGAATGATGCACGCATGCATAGCATAAGGTATGCTAAATTAAACATACCCTAACACTAACCATAAAAGCAGGTAAGTAAAAGGGAGAAAGAAGTGGGGGTTGGAAGACATGCACACACGCACCCACACTTATTACAAATTCGCCCTCGCTCGGAGGGACCAAAAGAATAATACATTTTAATTAACCTACAAGCTAATTAAATAATTTACAGACCACCTAATTAATTAACAAATCAATTAAGCTAAGGGAAGCATTAAAAGGCCTCGGGCAGAGGGATGCACGCGTGCTCGGATCGACTTCGCCCGGAAATCCAATGCCATGCACAAGCTGCCTCTGTTTTCCCTGATCTGCTCCTCTGAAAATGGCACAACTCCCCAGGTACACCTCATGAACACTAGGGAATGCCACCGGCCAAAGGGAAGTGGTCATCGACCATTTTTGGAGCTATCGGCCATCCATAATTGGTCGATCGACACTTGATGTAGTCGACCAGCCAAAGCTTCCTGCAAAACCTGTTTTGACAGCAGCAGAGGGCAAAACAAGGCATGGCAATGCATTTCAAGCAAATGTGTGCACCAATACACCCCTTATCATGTTTATGAGTCAAAGGGGGATGGTACTCAATTCTCGGACCACCAATCGCGCATTTCGATGCGTGATGTCCAAATATGTCGAGTTGTGCAATTTGATATCAAATGTAATGCACACCAAACACCCAATGAATCCTAACCTCTATCATGGTCAATCAAGAGGCGAGGAATGCATGCAAGATGCAACCTAAGCATCCGAGCCTAGCATGCCATATGAACATGCGAACAAGAAATGATGCTACCAAGGCAACTAACATATTACAAGATGCAAGGACAAGCATGCAAACAAGTGTATGACTTCATTCAATCATGTGACAACATATGAGGCATAACACATGCAAGTATGCAAGGCAATTTAACATAAGATGCATGCCAAATGTAATGTCACTTAAACATACAACAACACATTGATAAGCCAAGTATATAATCAACACACAAGGTGAGCACGCCACAACATGCGATGGATGGTCTTCAACTAGTTTAGGCAACCCTCAAACAAGCCCAAAACAGTGGCCAATGCTAAGGAAATGGGTCCAAATGCACATACAAGTATGCATCCATACAAGGTCCAACACTTAAGCATATAAAGACAACTTTTAAGCACACTTAAAAGAGGAACATCATGGGCACATGGCATGCATATTAAGCTCTGAAAAACACATGAGGATGGTGCCAAACCAATCTAAACCAAGCAATCAAAGCATGCTAACAAGCCCAAAGCTTGAGACCAACCAAAGGGCTCATACCATGGCCATGCCAACCAAGCCTCAAAGGGCCAAGGGGACTCCAAACTGCCCCAATGCAGGTCTAAACAAGACCAAAGACACACCTAGATGGCATCTAAATGGTCTAAACAGGCAAGCATACAAAAGGGTCCAAACATGGGGCGCAAGACAACAACCTTTTAACACATTAAAGGGGGATCAAATGTAAGCATACAAGCACACCAGTAGGACTGAAATGCCATGGCAAGTGATTCCAAACCACTGAAACAAAGCAAGGATGGCATGCTAGAGGGGTTAATGCTCAAGGCATACAAGAGGGATTACATGATAGCTATACAAAGCGAAACATGGACGACCCGAATGACTAAAAACAGACCTCAAGCATACTAAAACAAACATAAAAGCTTCACGAAGCTAGGCCAAAACACATGAACATGGTAGTCTAAATGCTATGTACATGCTAAGGCAAATCATGGCATTACAAGATGGTGAGGAGGCCCAAACAAGGTGGTCCCGGAGCTCACCAAAATAGCACAAAATGGGGGCCAAACAAGGCCTAAGAGGGGTCAAACAACCCCAAAGCTCAAAGAAACCTTAAGAAACTATTTTAAGTAGGTAAAAATAGAACTTTTATATGTTATACACTAAGCTCAAAAACAGATGCAAGGTAGGCAAAAAGACTATGCAAAAATGGGGTAAAAAGGGCAAGAATCTTACCCTTGAAGACCTTCTTCACAAGGATCACTCCAGCAGCTTTCTTAGCTCCAAAGCAGCTCAAGAACTTCAAGAACAACCTACTAATGCCTCAGCAACAAAGGTAAGGTGTAATGGTAGGTGTCCTAGTGCAAAACTAAGGACAAAGACACACTTAGAGCAAAAGAGAGGGGGAAATAGAGATAGAATTGATACATTATGCTAACCCTAGAACCAGAGCTCCCCTCAACCTTTTTTTGTCAACCTTCAAAGAGGAAGGAGAGGCCCTCCCTTTATAGAGGATCACTCTTGCAAAGCTTACTAAACAAGCTAAGCAAGAGTGAAATCCCTCCATACACGTGTATGGAGGGAGGGCAAAGTGTATGCCAGCTAGCACAGCTAGCATGAAAATATCTGCAAAAGCAGATGCACAGTGGTCGGCCAGCCAAAAATGCCAAAATGGCCAAATACATGGTCAACCGACCACAAAGAGTGCCGACCAGCCAAATATATGGCCGATGGCAACAAAACACTGGCCGGTGGCATCAAGCCATGGCCGGTGAGGTGTGGAGATGGCCCACAAGTCATTCCCTACCCCTCAAAGGCGAAACACAAGTGTTTGGTGCAAAACCAAACACAAAACAGGCAAGTAAAAAGGTCTTGAGGCAAGGCGCGTGGTCGAGACCTCCGAGAACTCAAGACGAACACGAACATGGATGATCACCGAGTGTTCAAACGGTGACGTCCAAATCTTGAGGACTGTCAAAAGTGGGGTGTCTACAGTTGCCCCTCTTTGACAGAACTCGAAAGTCATAACAATGACGGGAGTGAGTGTCAAAGCCCAGAGACGACCCATTTTTGACAAGGCTGAAGACTTAGACAAACATGAAGATAATAAAGATATACGCCCGAAGGCGAGGGCAAAATACAACTGACAATGCAATAAGCCGAACATAACACATGATCATGCAAAGAAAACTGTAATGAAGCATAACATGCGACAGTTTTAAGCTAGACCAAGCTACATTACAATGCAGAAAGGATGTAAGAGAATTATTCAATTCTCAATACGTCTCACATGGAGAATACAGTACCTGTGCGGCTCGTCTGGTTACACCAGCTTCAAATGAACCGTACATACAATATCGTGCCCGAAAGAGAAAGAAAACTTAACAGGTACGATATCGTTAGCAATATGCATAACAATGCAATCGAAAGCTGCGTGACAACGCAATGCACTAACAAGTGCGAATGAGGTGCGCAAGATAGCGTGATGCGCAAATAGCGCGATTGAGATGCATGCAAAATGCGAGCAAGGTGCATAAAATAGTGCGATGATATGCAAATGATATGCAAAATCACAAAACAATGTAAAATCAATGCAAATGACAATTGAATCATGATCAAACCATGAACAGTTCAAAACCACATAGATGTCATAAGGTTGATGGAGATGCAAAATCTGCCTACCATAGAAAAGGTGCCGCAACCCTCAAACCACAATACCAGCAGTGGAATAGGCGCGTACACATGCAGAACTATGAGTAATGTAGAAGGACACAAGAACAAGTAATTGGGTGGAATGACATAAGTGGGGAATGACCCGCTAACGAAAGAACATGATCCTAAATGCTAGGTGTAAAAAATTACACTACAATGTAATATGTACAATGGATAAGGCCCACGACCAAACCGTATCTTGCCTAGGAAAGGCATGAACACATACAAATCGCGTCTAACACAGAAATGGTGCCGTCACCCTCAAACCACAATACCAGCAGTGGAATAGGTGCGTACACATAATATCATAACCGTGCTTCAACACGAAGAGTACGGGCACGTACCAGACCAAGCTTCAACATGGAAAGGCGTAAGCCGTGAATGGAGGTGATGCAGTGAACGCATGCAAGTTAGAATGAAATATTTACAATACGCAATGGATAGATACTATGTACGATGCATTATATACAATGAATGCATGACATATGCAGAGCTTTTTTTTTGTTTTGTTTTTTTTTTAAATGCATGAAAAGTGCATGATGATGCATGTATTTTTTTGCTTTTGTTGTTGTTTTTTTTTGAAATGCATGAAAAGTGCATGATAATGCAAATGAAACGAGTGCGACAACGTATGTCTTTTGAATATGCATGACGATGCACATGAACTTGAATGCGCGACAACGCACGTCTCTTGAAATGCATGGCGATGCATGTGAACTCGAATGCGTGACGACACGTGTCGCTCGAAATGCATGACAATGCATGTGAACTCGAATGTGTGATGACATGAGTCGCTCGAAATGCATGACAATGCATGTGAAGTGCGCATGACAATGCGACATAAAGAAGATGCATACTAATGCAAGTATGGCATGCGCATGACAATGCGAGTGGAATAATGTATAACTCAACGCGTGTTTACGACAAAGCATTGTAACGTATGCACGTGGGGCAACTTTTGAATCTCTCAGGAGACAAAAGGATACAAAAAGGATACGCCGCGCACGTATTCGAGTGCTACGCACAGAAAACACGGTCCGAGGTCAAAACGGAGTCCGGTTGAGCGTTAGAAATGCACTCTCTTGCTTTGTGTTGAGCAATGGAGGCCCCAAATCACATCAAAGACCCAAACAAAGGCGTAGGAGGTTCACCGGCCATCGAAGGAGGTCACTGACCATCCATCGGCCACTAAAACAGATCACCGGCCATCTATTTGGCCGATCGGCCAACAGTGTGGCCGACCGGCCAAACATGCCTGAATCGGGGCAGTTTGGTCCTTTGGCCACGGGTCTTTTAAAATAAGGGTTTAAACCCTATTTTCTTCATTCCCTCTTGCTCAAAAATTCCTCTCCCACCTCTCTAGCCTATTTCTCTCCCTTCGATCCTCCATTTTCCTTGATTTTAGAGCCCATTTCGTCGTTCGATTCGCGAATACCTTCGCGTTTCGAACATTTTAAACCGAACAAAACTTTCTTTCGGTGTCTCTTTCTCGATTTTTGCCACTCGGGGCTTGTTTCTCTCTAGTTTTCCTCGATCTCCGTGCCTTTTCCATACCCTGACTTTTCCGGCCATTTTTCACCCTCCCGGGGTTGACTTTCTGTTCACTCTTCGCATTCTAGCCCGGTTTCCACATTTCCGGCCATTTTCACACTGTCTTCGAGATGATGGACGATATTCCAGGCGGTGGGGCTCCCCCAGAGGTAGATATGGACCCAGAGGCCGAGCTCTTGCCTCTCAGCATCCGTCCGTTCGATCCGGAGACCCACAGGCCGACGATTCACGTGCTGCCTCCAGATGGTCTTCGCCAGTTCAGGACTTTTGATAGGGGCGTGCCACGAAAGCTCCTTCTGCGCGAGCCAGAGTCACATTTGTCTTGCAGCGCTTCTGAGGTAGAGTCTTTCCTTTGTTTTATTTTCTGCAATGTAGAACATAACTGCGATAGTTGATTCTGTTCTTTAACTTCTTAGCCCGGATACACTGATATATTGTACACTGTAATTCATCTGTGAGCACACTGACATTCGATATCTATTTGAACCTGAAAACGTGCACACACGCTGTATTTGCATTAATTTTGACTGTTCTTCAAAACTGTATATTGAATATTGCTTCGCAACTGTTTGTTTTGACCACAGGGGGATTCCCATGCCTTTCGAGGGTATGGGAATGTCGTGGCTTACGGATGGTATATGGAGCTACCGGACACGGTTCGCCATATCGTTGATCAGGCCGGTTTCAGCACCTTCTGCAGAGGACTCCCGCGCCTCACTGTGAGCAGGCCTTTGCTTGCCGCTCTGGTGGAGAGGTGGTGGGACACCACTGATTCCTTTCACTTTTCTGCCATGGGAGATATGACGATGACTCCCTTCGATTTCTCGATGCTCACTGACATCGGGGTAGGGGGTGATCCGTTCCCCTTCGATACGAACATGGACGAGTGGGAGGCCACTCAGATGTACTTGCTCGATGACCTAACACCTCTTGCCCGAGCAGGGTTCGTTAGATATTCGTGGTTCGAGGACCATTTCAAGATTCAACCAGCCTTGGCTCTGGAGGCATAGATGACTTAGGAGGAGGCGGGGCAGTATGCGCGCGGCTTCCTCATGTTCTTGCTGGGGATGACCCTTTTCGCCGACCGGGCGAACACCGTGCCCCTTTGTCTGTTGAGTGCACTGGTGGACGTCACACGGATCCGCCTCTACGACTAGGGTGGCACAGGCTTGGCCATACTATATGGCTACATGAGTTCATCCTCTCGCCTCAGCGGATAGTTGCTCGGAGGCTACTGGCGGGCTTGGGAGGTACATCCTCTTTCTCTGCTTTACATTTGTGCTCTACATTATCTATACTCTGTACACTGTACACACTGCGATCTGCCTCACGCTGACTGTATACTGCACACACGGCATACATATAATCTGCTTTACACACTATATACTGCACAACCTGATGCCAACTGACTATACACCGCACATACTGCAAACCTGTAATCTACTTTACACTGACTGTATACTGCACACACTGTACACTCTGCACAATACACTGCACAATACACGGTTCTACAATTTCTACTTTATTCTGCATTCTGTTTTATCTGATAAGCGTACTGATATTTGCTCTGCAGTTGTAGGTCTATGCCTACTTCCCGAGGCTTGCCCCAGTGCCAGACGAGAAGACTCCCCTCGGCGTTCCATTCTCCCGTCGCTTCGATGTGAGATGCATGCGGAGACCCCGAGAGTCTTTCATATTCTTCCGCCGCTATTTCGACACCATCACCGCCGCAGAGGTATGTTCAAATTTAGAGTTTATTTCAAGCTTTGCTTTGCATTGACCTTTTGATAAAAGTAGATAACCAATTGTGTGTCATTTACAGATCACCTGGCAGCCTTGGGCTCTGTTGCTAGCCGCAGTTCGGGAGCAGTATGCCGGTGCTGAGGAGACTGCTAGGTTCAGGATTCTGCTGGAGGGCCCGGTCTGTCGGGCTTGGTACTTGGGTAAGCACTTCTTGCGCCAGGCCTTAGGTTTACAAGAACAGATAGTCCCGGGTCCGCCTCCTATCGACATGAGGTATACAGAGAGATACCCCCCGCATGAGATGGCCGACTACACGATCGGATGGGAGGCAGAGGGCTTTAGAGGCGAGGGCGACTATGCAGAGTACGTCCAGACCTATATCATGCGGCCTCTGAGCAGTGGTCGCCGAGCTGAGAGAGAGAGGCCTGCGGTGCCGGCAGCTGGAGCGGGAGTGGGAGCAAGGGCACCTAGGATGGCTCGGGCTCATGGCAGGAGTGGGGCTCGGAGAGGACAGGGGGCTAGTTGGCCAGCACTGCCCACGATGATAACATGCCGAGGGCAGGGTGGGGAGACCTATCAGATCCCCTTTGCTCCCCCTCCGACTGATCACGAGTTAGTTGGGTTCTACGACTTGCCCCCGGTATGTACTATCGCATTTTGCATCTTGCATTATCATTTCATTTCGTTTTTCTTGATATTCCGCAGAATACTGATACTTCTAACACTTTTGCAGGCTTCTTCTGAGTACACTCGTCAGTCCCTGGAGTTGAACGCCTCCATGATGGGGATGCTACAGCGGAGCTTCGACCTGCTGGCCATTTACAGTATTCCGGTATGTTCTTCTGACCACAGTCTCAAACCATACATAAACTGTTTCACATAATCTGACGCATCGCACTGTCAACACAATACTCGATACACGGCCTTCACGGTATCTGATACACTGTAGCCCACAGACTGTTCATAGCATTACTCATGGCATTTATACACTGCACTCAGTCACTACATTCTGTACCGGCACATTGTTCGTAGCATTCATACACTGTACTCATACACTGCATTCTGCATTCATACCCTGCTTTGCGTAGCATACTGATGCGTTTGCCATTTGTATTTTTCAGTCTCCATTCCAGATGTCGGCCGCAGGAGGTGCTCCAGCTGGGCCTTCTGTTCCCGCTCGAGGAGGAGGGCGAGGTGACACAGTATTCCCCCGCACCAAAGTAGGGCGCACTCATGTCGGGAGTAGCTCTCGGGCACCAGTTCCCGATGATGATGAGTCTGAGGCAGAGACGGAGGCGGAGGCATCTGAGGAGGAGACCGGAGATGACTCGGGCTCAGACGACGGCGTTAATGATGATGCTCCTGGACCTTCGTCCAGGAAGAGGACGAGGACAGACCCATAGGCCTGAGATGGTCGATGCTGATCTAAATTTTTGCTGCTTTTCTTCCTTTTGTTTTACTTTTTTCTTTTTGCTGGTAGCTTGAGTACGTTGTACTGCCGCAGGCAGGTTCTTTTTTCTTCGAAACTTTGTACTTGAAAAGATGATGAAATGAAACAAACTTTTTTGTCTGAAAAAGTCTTACATTTGTGTATTTCATACATTGCATCACATTGCATCATATTACACCTTAATGTAAATGAGATTGATCTCCTGTCTGAAAATCAAACACTTGTATTGTAATAATCAGGTAACGAACCAGCTAATGACAAAACTACTCATACAACCCACTGCTCATTCTGAACACACTGCCCATAACACAGTGCTTGGTTTACTTTGCATACAGCCTATACACACAGTTCGTACAACGCACTGCTTATTCTGAGCACACAGCCCATTCTGGACACTGCTCATTCTGAACTCATAGCCCACAGCAGCATATTACCCATTCTGGATACACGGTTCATTCTGAACTCTGCAGAAGTTGAAACACACTCAGATGCTCCAAAATTTCTCGCTTCGCAATTCGAAACCCAAAAGCTTCAGATAGGTCTTGGTTCTACTGTTTTGACATGTCTTGGGTTAAACCCTACGGTTGTTGAAAGAACCAATCTTACTTTGCACAAATGTGGAGAACGGCACGGCACTCTGAGCACAAAACAATTTTTGAGGAGAGGCTTTTCAACCGGGTATTGAGTCTACAACTGAACACAGTGTACTACGACTCAACAAAAGGTACACGACCTAAACACATTAAGTAACACTCGAAAGAGACTCAAAACAAAAGTTGAGGTAAACAAAACAAAAGACACGACACGCAAACGTGTTACAAAGACGAGGGACTTCTCAGTTTGCGAGGAGCCAGTTTCTCCGGGTATTGTTTCCCACTCTTTCTCATTTGTGATTCTCACATCACTCGGCCCTCAGGCTCTGTTTTTCTCTAAAAAGCCCTTTTCTCACTTTTTCCCTTATCACACATTTCTCTATTCTTCAATCTCTCATTTTTTGTCCCTCCCCAGGGTGGTTAATGGATAAACAAGAGGTTGTGGGTTCATGCCCAACACTATTAGCTCGCGGCCATTTCCTCCGGTGACGTCTCGTCAGTGCCCCAAATGAGGGAATGGAGTATCTGGATCCATTCCAATTCATGCTTCGCACTTGGTTTGATACCTCGTTTGCTCGGAGCGTGAGAGAGCTTTCAGCCCTTTATAGACAGTTCCAATTGTGCCCTCTTCTGGCAAGTAGAGTGCCCTTCTTGGCAAGTGTGTTGAAAATGGGGGGAAGACAGGAAGCCTGACTCAACTGTGCCCCTAGTCCATCATTTTGACCATTTTTTGTTTTGAATTTTAACCAAAATGAAAGTTAGATTAACATACTTGTTCGATTTTCTGATTTAAAATCATGCAAGTCAGGTTATGAGCACTGAAAATTTTCCTTTTTGGGCCCAAGAAAATGGTCTAGTTTTGGAAAAGATGGAATAATTTTCGAGAAAATAGTCAACCTCAGTAAAAATTCTCAAAAACTATTTTTGCAAACGGTCACTGCTCAACGAGCACAGAACTTACTCTCGAGATGCATAACCTTGGATCGGAGGCAATGGAAAATTGCCCCTTGTTCCAAAGGGCACAGCACGGCAACGGAAAGTTAACCCTGGTTTGGATGGCGACTCATGGCAATGGAAAGTTGCCCCTTGTCTGGATAACGCCGTAGCATACTGTAGTCGGTCCTCATTAGTGATGCAACCGAACTCTCAGATACAGAGGAGACGAAGATGGTCAAAACCAACATATGGACACAGTCACTTTGAAAGTGCGTGGGGTTGGACTTCAGGATGAAGTTGCCTACGTATCCCAAACATGGGAATCAAGCCTTACGTAGTTCCGATTAAGGTACACTCGTGTATTAACCCTCACTTTTTAGGCTCTAACTTTTGCCGAGGCCGCCCTTCGCGGGTTTTCAACCTTACGAGCTTTGTTTTTCTTTTCTTTTCCATTCTTTTTGCATCTTTTCATTCGTTTTCTTCTTCTTTTTTTCTTATCTTTTCTTTATTTTATTTTATTTTTTGCATCTTTTTTGTATTTTTCTCTTGCTCTAACTTTTGCCTAGGTCGCCCTTCCGGGTTTTCGGCCCAGCGAGCCTCTCAAAGGGTAAAAGTGTAGCAAGCCCATGCCAAATGGTTTTAGGATCTCGAACCCATCCGTATCCAAGAGGGTGGCTATTGTATTGACTTGCAGAAGGATCCATCTTCGGCTCTTCAAGCACATCAGACATTTTTGCCCCTAGTTCGAGGGGTGCTTCTGTTCTAGCTTCACAAGCTTCTTCTGATGAGGTCCGATCTTCTTGATCTGACTTTCTTGGCCTCTTGTTCGAGGGTTGCTTCAAATTTGGCCACTCAGGCCTCATGTTATAGTTGACTATTGAACATTTTGAACTAAGGTCCAAGGTTTGAAAGCAAGGGCTCAAGTCTTGAGGCTGAGAGCGATCCTAAGCTGCACAATCCCAAGAGCGATTCCGCACAGGTCTTCGCGGGACTACGCAAAACATTTTGTTTTTGAAAGTTTTTAAGAAAGCGACAAATCGCTCGCGCTGAAGATAGTGCGGAACCAATCTAGATCAAGCTAGGGTCCTTCTCAGTACTCACGTTAACAAACGTGATTTCAATCATTAAGGGCTTAGCACGCCTCTCTTTCTCTCAAATGATCAAAGTTTTGCAAATCCCGAGGGATTCTTCCCTCTTCGTTTTCATCACCACAGTGTTAAAAAAGTTTTGAAAAACTTAGGTCAATGCAATGAATTCGAGGTGTAGAAGAGTAAGTGAGATGCTCCCATGTTTCATTCAAATTTTCTGGCACAACTAGCTCAAAGTAGCAATAAGCACGAAAATATGATAGCCGCAGCTGTTTCATTCAAATTTCCTGGTTGCAACCGGCTCCACAATAGAGACAGACTCAAAAGAAAGCAAAAGGATAATTACAAAACAAAATAATGATATCCGAGGCAACAACCCTAGAATCACCTGATTTCTATATAATGAAACCGACTCGACACAACAAGACAGACCCTTAAGCAAAAAGACTGACTCAAGACAATGAGACAGACCCAAAACAAAACAAAGAACTGACTCAACACCCAAGCCAGAAATTATAAAACTGCATTCGCAAATGCTCCCGACAGTGTGTGCCAAACGCCACATCTGAAATACACCGAGTGCCACCCGAAGGTGGTCCAACCCTTGATCACATACTTGCAGCATCCTCAAAGTCCAACAACTCAGTGGTTACAGACTTTGCTGAGGTAGGTGGTAGGATGACCTCATTGTCGATCAAATCTTGCACTTCGTGGCGAAGGCAGAAACAACCGTTGGTGCTGTGACCGGTTTGCTGGTGGTACGCGCAGTACAAGGCAGCATCATGCGTGAGAGGAAGATTCTTCGGGAGGGGTCGAGGCTCGAGGGGTTTAAGATGCCCCTTTTTAGCCAAAATTTGAAATGCCCTAGACAAAGGCATGTAGAGGGCATGAAAGACTCTGCGCCCTCGAGGCAGATACTTCAAAGTCTGAGGGTTCTTACTAGACACACTAGCAAAAGGGTCGGCAGGCACTGCCTTGGCTTTTTGATCTTTTCCTGGTGCAGGGTTGGGAGCAGAAGGAACTGTTCTGGCATGACGGGGCCTATCCCGATTTTCCGCCTGGCTTGAACTGCCTTCGGTTGGAGTGGGGAAAGCATCATCCACAGTCTTAGCCATGACTGCGAGTACTTTCATCCCCCTGGCTTTCAAAGCCTCGACTGCCCACAGCAGTTGCTCAACGGGATCAGCATCTGTTCCCACTTTATTCTTACCTCTAGCCTTAGCCTGATCGAGGGTTTGGGTTGCTACATCAGAGCGAAACCCGGTTGTTGTTGGCACGTCATGGTCATAGCTTGAAACAACCTCAGGTTGGCTGAGCTCGATCACAATTCGCCCCAGTAGCGGGGGCTCCTGTGGCATGAAATTCCCGACATATGGTGCAGCTGGTGGCGTAGCTGACATTCCGTAAGCGAGATCCGCCACAGACCTCTGGAGGTCACCAATCATTCCCATCAACTCGAACGTGGTGGGCTCATGAATTTGAAACATCTGGGGTTTCCAGATCGGGCGCGCAGCAGACGACCTGGGCGGATGTGGTACCACGACATTAGTCTCATCCCGCAAGATGGTTCCTCGGTCCAGTGTGGCTGCCATAACCACGATTTCCTCTGAACTCTGTGTCATCATAAGTCTGTTGAACTTGAACGGTGACTGACGGATCAGATATCTGTCTTGCCTCAGCAAAGGAGAACACCAAATCTCTGAACTGAAAGGGAAAACAAGCAGCATTTCAGCCCAAATGGAACAGACACAGGCGTAGCTGAATAACTGTACTCTACTGCTGATCACTGTTCCCCAAAATCACTGCCCCAAAACTGAGTCTGATACCCGCAGATATAACTGATTCCCCAAAATACTGATACTGATGCCCTCAGGCCTGGTACTTAAAATTGTGAACTAATATTTGCGTTCCTGTAGAGATACACTCTAAAAGCACATAGCAAGTAAATGAGAACCAAAACACCCCTATGTTGGGGTAGGATTTCACTACGCACGCAGCGGTTTCAAACAACCTATAATCAGGTAGCCACCTGTCCTAGCTTGGAATGGTCACTATGGATTCCGAATATGCACTAAGTCGAATGGTCAAAAGGGTGCCCCGATAGAACCGGGCTTTGTGTTCCCATATTGGCAGAGCCCGTAACCGGTCAACCTTATGGCACGCAGCCTCAGGCTAACCACTCAAGAATAGCAGATGGCGAACACGGTGTCCTAGGTGCACCAATGCACATACAATGCAAAGAAACACATAAGTGTAGTTAAAACAAGATATCACGAGTTCGAGTCAAGCTCTCTAAACTCCCCAGCAGAATCGCCAAAAACTATAGACGCGCCCGAACGCCCCGGGAGGGAAATCCCCCGTTGGTTCATTATGGGCTCACTACAGTTCGGACTTAAATTGTCACGGTTCTAAATCTAAAGCAAAGAGTCCAAATCCGACAAATCGTTTTGAGAAAACAGATTTTTAGAAAGAAGTGCCAAACATGGACTGCTTTGCCAGATACAGAGTCGCCACCTAAATATTTTTTTTTATGGGGGAATTTATAAAACCCTGACTCGTTTGCCTAAGGCCATGTGTCCGTTATCACCAAAGTTGCCTCGGCTTGGGAACTTGGGTACGATTGGGGAAGGTCAGCGATGAGCACCCCCTCTCGCCCGATCCAAAGATCGGCCTCTACTAACCATGATATCTAGTTTTGAAAATGTTATGTGTTCTTATTCCGGTTATTAGCCTAGATTTACTATGTGATGCGCACAGGACAAAAGTATAGACTAGATCGCCTAATTTCGAACAAAGTATTGCATATCCGTTTGTCCGGAAAAAGGATTGAAATTTGCTACTCGCAAGTAGGCTAAAATACGGATTTCAACGAGTTGTTCCAACTCAAACAATCTAACCTTCACCCATAGGCATTTAGGCAGTTATATCACATAAGCACATAGCCACATGGTAAGCATGCTATCATGTTAACATTCACACTCATGCGAGATGCTAAATCATAAATACTTACATCGTACTCCGTGCCAAAGCAATGAACTAGTTAGTAATCATGCATGATCCTAGTTCAAGTTAACAAATGGCTAATGCATCGCATACAGAATGTCATTAGAATAGGCTCGGCTAATCTAAGGATGACTTGTGAAATACGACAACTCGATGCACGTATTCAAGTTTGGAATTGAAATACTATGCGGTTAGCATGATGCGCCGAGCCCCGTGCATGCATGACTGATGAATGATGCACGCATCATAGCATAAGGTATGCTAAATTAAACATACCCTAATACTAACCATCAAAGCAGGTAAGTAAAAGGGAGAAAGAAGTGGGGGTTGGAAGACATGCACACACGCATCTACACTTATTACAAATTCGCCCTCGCTCGGAGGGACCAAAAGAATAATACATTTTAATTAACCTACAAGCTAATTAAATAATTTACAGACCACCTAATTAATTAACAAATCAATTAAGCTAAGGGAAGCATTAAAAGGCCTCGGGAGGAGGGATGCACGCGTGCTCGGATCGGCATCGCCCGGAAATCCAATGGCATGCACAAGCTGCCTCTGTTTTCCGTGCTCTGCTCCTCTGAAAATGGCACAATTCCCCAGGTACACCTCATGAGCACTGGGGAATGCCACCGGCCATGAGGAATGGTCACCGGCCAACGGGAAGTGGTCATCGACCATCTATGGAGCTATTGGCCATCCATAATTGGTCGATCGGCACTTGATGTAGTCGACCGGCCAAAGCTTCCTGCAGAACCTGTTTTGACAGCAGCAGACGACAAAACAAGGCATGACAATGCATTTCAAGCAAATGTGTGCACCAATACACCCCATATCATGTTTATGACTCAAAGGGGGATGGTACTCAATTCTTGGACCACCAATCGCGCATTTCGATGCGCGATGGCCAAAGATGTCGAGTTGTGCAATTTGATATCAAATGTAATGCACACCAAACACCCAATGAATCCTAACCTCTATCATGGTCAATCAAGAGGCGAGGAATGCATGCAAGATGCAACCTAAGCATGCGAGCCTAGCATGCCATATGAACATGCGAACAAGAAATGATGCTACCAAGGCAACTAACATATTACAAGATGCAAAGACAAGCATGCAAACAAGTGTATGACTTCATTCAATCATGTGACAACATATGAGGCATAGCACATGCAAGTATGCAAGGCAATTTAACATAAGATGCATGCCAAATGTAATGTCACTTAAACATACAACAACACATTGATAAGCCAAGTATGTAATCAACACACAAGGTGAGCATGCCACAACATGCGATGGATGGTCTTCAACTAGTTTAGGCAGCCCTCAAACAAGCCCAAAACAGTGGCCAATGCTAAGGAAATGGGGCCAAATGCACATACAAGTATGCATGCATACAAGGTCCAACACTTAAGCATATAAAGACAACTTTTAAGCACACTTAAAAGAGGAACATCATGGGCACATGGCATGCATATTAAGCTCTGAAAAAAACATGAGGATGGTGCCAAACCAATCTAAACCAAGCAATCAAAGCATGCTAACAAGCCCAAAGCTTGAGACCAACCAAAGGGCTCAAACCATGGCCATGCCAACCAAGCCTCAAAGGGCCAAGGGGACTCCAAACAGCCCCAATGCAGGTCTAAACAAGACCAAAGACACACCTAGATGGCATCTAAATGGTCTAAACATGCAAGCATACAGAAGGGTCCAAACATGGGGCGCAAGACAACAACCTTTTAACACATTAAAGGGGGATCAAATGTAAGCATACAAGCACACCAGTAGGACTAAAATGGCATGGCAAGTGATTCCAAACCACTGAAACAAAGCAAGGATGGCATGCTAGAGGGGTCAATGCTCAAGGCATACAAGAGGGATTACATGATAGCTATACAAAGCCAAACATGGACGACCTGAATGACTAAAAACAGACCTCAAGCATACTAAAACAAACATAAAAGCTTCACGAAGCTAGGCCAAAACACATGAGCATGGTAGTCTAAATGCTATGTACATGTTAAGGCAAATCATGGCATTACAAGACATGTATGCATGGCAAGCACGGTGTGTCTAAACCAAGTAAAAGAAGTGCTATATCATGACATAACAAGCACAAATAGCACTTAAGACATGGCCAACACGAGCTTAAAAATGGTGCTCACACATGAGGCTAAATTGGCACTTTTGGAAGGCAACAAGGAGAGGGGATGGCCCTCTCCTTCTTAGGACCTTAAAGCACCATCCCCACCACTAAAATCCCTCAAGATTTCAGTGGTGAGGAGGCCCAAACAAGGTGGTCCCCGAGCTCACCAAAATAGCACAAAATGGGGGCCAAACAATGCCTAAGAGGGGTCAAACAACCCCAAAGCTCAAAGAAACCTTAAGAAACTATTTTAAGTAGGTAAAAATAGAACTTTTATGTGTTATACACTAAGCTCAAAAACAGATGCAAGGTAGGCAAAAAGACTATGCAAAAATGGGGTAAAAGGGGCAAGAATCTTACCCTTGAAGACCTTCTTCACAAGGATCACTCCAGTAGCATTCTTAGCTTCAAACCAGCTCAAGAACTTCAAGAACAACCTACTAATCCCTCAGCAACCAAGGTAAGGTGTAATGGTAGGTGTCCTAGTGCAAAACTAAGGACAAACACACACTTAGAGCAAAAGAAATGGGGAAATAGAGATAGAATAGATACACTATGCTAACCCTAGAACCAGAGCTTCCCTCAACCTTTTTTTGTCAACTTTCGAAGAGGAAGGAGAGGCCCTCCCTTTATAGAGGATCACTCTTGCAAAGCTTACAAAACAAGCTAAGCAAGAGTGAAATCCCTCAGTACACGTGTATGGAGGGGGGGCAAAGTGTATGCCAGCTAGCACAGCTGGCATGAAAATATCTGCAAAAGCAGATGCACAGTGGTCGGCCAGCCAAAAATGCCAAAATGGCCAAATACATGGTCGACCAACCACAAAGAGTGCCGACCGGCCAAATATATGGTCGATGGCAACAAAACACTAGCCAGTGGCATCAAGCCATGGCCGGTGAGGCGTGGAGATGGCCCACAAGTCATTCCCTGCTCCTCAAAGGCGAAACACAAGTGTTTGGTGCAAAACCAAACACAAAACAAGCAAGTCGAGAGGTCTTGAGGGAAGGCGCGTGGCCGAGACCTCCGAGAACTCAAGACGAACACGAACATGGATGATCACCGAGTGTTCTAATGGTGATGTCCAAGTCTTGAGGATGTCAAAAATGGGGTGTCTACACCTACGCAATTCTAGATTCCAAGCATAAGCCTTATCAGCACCTCTTGCATAAGCATATACAACGGAATCCACCATTTGCGCCTCACATGAAGTGGTTCAAGATCACTTCTTCTTGCGCAATTGCCTCTCTAAAGATATTTTGGTTACCAATTTGCATTCATTCTTGATGCGCCCAACTAGCGCATTGAATCTTACAAGGAGCAAATTAATATACTACTAGTAAAGCATTCTATCCACAGTCTAATGAGCAAGGTCAATGTCTAAACAACTCAGTTGACCATTTACCAAAGATAACACTTATCATGCCGAATACGCTCACATAGCGTACTTTAGGCTCCCACAACAAAGAAAAGATCAAGGAATATAGGTCATCTGTTTCTCCTAAACACAATCCGAGGATTCACTCAATAGCTAAGGCTTTGACTTTTACCGATAGGTAAGTCAATGGGTTTACAATTTTGCATCTAGAATCGTTCTAGGATATTCCTTATGTAAGTCATTGAAAACAAAACAGGAATTCTCCCAAAACAATCCCTAAGGATCGTAGATCCGAGCATATAAATTACATCACCCATGTCCATCATATCTAAAACAGGGGACTGCCAACCTAGGTTGCAACAACCCTATAAATTCCTAGCTCATAATGACTGAGTAAGGAAAAACTTCTTTTGGACCATTGATCATGCCTCAGTGGTCTTCATCGATCATTGTTGGCCTATCATGGCTTGACGAAATCTAAGAACCACTATTTGGATAACTGTTTTAGGTTGTAAAAGATTTATTGGAACTAGCAACCTTTTTGCGCTCCTAACTTTTCACCACAAAAGCAGAAGGTAAATCCCTATGGATCTACTTATCCAATTCTCTAACGAGAAAGTTGGGTCATAATGTCCACAAATGAATGTTCCAAACTTATGTCAATCATAGCCTAAGTCAAAATAACCTCACTCCCCAGGAGGAAGTCTTCTCATGGTCTACATTTTCCTCAATGGTGTGACTTTTCGGTATCTAGCGAGCCTTATGCCTCAACAGTGACTACCAAAATTACGCATAACTTTTGAACAGTTTCGCGTCATAATGGAAAGTCAACCAAATTATAGAAATGGTTAATCCTCAAAGACTTTGTCTTAAACTGCGCAACATTAATCCACTTTCTAAAAACAGGGGACTAAATCCTTTGGCATCATCCTAGGCTCTTTATCATCTTGCGGAGCAATCATGAATGTTTCCCTCTCAATCACCTAGTGATGACGTGGAAAAATTTCACAATTGCTACCACGCAACTAAGAATGTAGAGTATTCTTCTCTAACGGATTAATCCATTAGTAGGCACATCGCTCCCACTGTCCCTAGGATATTGGAAATTTCTTTTCATTCTCAACTAGGCTACATAAAGCGCTATGCTTAGAATTCTTTGTCTTATAGAGTTCCAAAACTCTATTCACGTCACCTTTACTAAGAAAACTTTATGTGACTTAGTTACACTACCACAAAGCTGCTTACCTATATGCACATGACTCGGAGGGCTTACATGACCGCATACAATAATACGCCACACGACCCTATGTGTTTACAAGACAGCATACAATAATGCGCTATAGAACCCTAGGCCTTAACTTCACAATCTTATGAGAAGTAAAATAAAGATAAGCTGCTTAACAGTTACAGATCGCTCATAGATGGCTCTCCACTAACCCATTACTCAAATGGAGTGTAAAATCTGATATGGAGGGCACTTAGTTAGGGGTAGTGCAATTCCCAATTGGGAAACATTTTGCGCCATTATCCACCTAACATTAACAATATTTAATTCATTATCTCTACTACACCATTGTGTTGTTGAGTGCTAGGAATAATCAATTTTCTAAGCATCCATTTCTCTTCACCGAGCTTTGTGGAAAAAAAAACTCAAATACATACTCACCACCTTGGTCAAAACTAAAAGCAGAAAAGCTCTTATCTAATTGATCTCGACCTCATAGGTGTAATGTCAAAAATCATCTCAAAACTTTTGACTTATGGGAGATCAAATAGTCTTGACTCAGATGCGTATCGTAATCTATAAATGTCGAGATTGAGGCTTAGCTATCATACCCTTATACATATCTAGTCACAAATATTATAGTGGACTAAATGCACCAATACAAATGACCTTCTACGGCTTTCCTACTTACTTGTGCGCAACCATTGCGAACAAAGTTATATATTCATATGAGAGCAGGGTGTCACAAGCGAGTGGGCCCGAAAGAGCCTACTCAAACCATCCATGTCATCTTCTCATTAATGTGATTAAGTACAACAAGCCACCAGTTTATGTCCATTGTCATAAACTAATTTCAATCATCCTAATGTGTGAGTTCTCGAAGACAAGTTTAAAGGTTTAGGCCCAACTAGGTAATGACTCATGACTAATTCATGTTCACTAGATCATAAAAGGACGTCGTGGAGATACCAAGTGCACCTAAGTCACAAATTTAACTAGTAAGTGCTAATCCCCTGCACTTTCAAGTTAATTTTATTCTCCATACGCTTTACTGCATCTAATTAAAAGATGACGATACTCCTCTTGCCATCTCTGTTTCTCGCTTCATAGTTACTTGTAATTAATTCTACTATCCACCAGAATGAGAGAATAAGCTATCAATCTATGACAGCTCCTGAAGTAACTTAAGTGCGAATTAGGCTAAAGAGTCTAATTTAACACAATGCTCTCACAAGCGATGCGTCAAATTCTTAGAGTCATAACAACCTTGTCGGCCTTGACCTTTTCATTACTATGCTGCAACGTTTGCGCTTAGTGGTAAACGTTATTCAAAATGTTAGCCTAGCTAAGGAATTATACAAACAAGCACCTCCTCATGTCTCACACTCAAGTGTGGAAACAGTAAGTGTCCAGACTAAGACAAGTTGGCAATGCTACTAGATTTTTCAGCCACTTGGCGCTAATCTTTTCACTTAGTGTTAATAGATTTTGCTGCTACTAAGCGCTAATCTTTTAACTTCAAGTGATACTTCAATGCACACTATTATAGTGCATGAAATTTTGCTCCATCCACTCCCACCAGTTGGATAAAGAGCAAAACACTGCTCATACTGGTTACTCATCTTACACTTAATGACTAATTCATTTAAGCTCGCATTTCTTGGATGACGTGACTCTTGAATGTTACTTCATCCAATGATGCAACATCATTACAAGTCATACAAAGTCAATCCATGCAGCTCAATAGTCAAGATCATATACAGATCTATTGAGGGCTTAATAATTTCATAACTCCAAAACTCGCCAACCAAAACTACATAGAATGCCGCTAACCATAGTGTACACATTAGTTTTTATTGTGCCAAACAAGGCAACAAAACCACGACGACTTTGAGTCATGTTTCCTTACTTTGGCTCAATTAAGGTCTGACCTAAAGTCTCTAAGACTTTTGTTCATCTAAAGAATAGGATTACATTGTTCACATTTGAACATCTTTACTAAGTCTAGGTCAACCAATTAACTTCCATAAGCTAAGTCAATTTAGAGAGAAATTCGCATTGGGATTAATTTGATTAGCATAATATAATTTTGCCACAAAAATCTAAATTAAAGAGTGACAATATTACACAAGTCACAAGATCGAAAATCCGCTATGCTCGTAATCATCTCTTGCGCCACAGGTGACAATTATCCAAAATTTAATTTAATTTATGCACAAAATATTGGTTTTCGGGAGTTAATCTACAAAGATTTCTCTCAACCGAATAACCTCCCACTGACTATGGCATGTCTAAAAGCATGATAAAAAATTCTAATTTCATACAATAGCATCATAATGTAGATCCACAACCAACTCATGCTATGTCACAATTAATAATGGAATTTAAACAAATAACAATTAATTATGCTATTCTAATTACAACATATTAGAAAATCTAGGCAAAAAATAACAATATGTTGTATTTAATATTCAAATTATGCCATAACAGAAAGTATATCACTTCTGAAATTTTCTGAAATTTTAAATAACTAATAAACACACATAAAATTAGAAATAAATATTCCAGAATCTGGTAAAATGCAACAATCATACCAGTAAATATTAAACCATTACAGTAGTCTACAAAAAAAAAAAAAAAACAGACCTAGAAACTTAATCATGCAACACCAGATGCATTTTAAAGCAGAAATAATGAATTATTATTTCAGGAAAAATATTTTTTATTTTCATAAAATTTTAAAAATTTTATAGAATATAGAAAATTTAATTTTGAGTCTAATGGTCCCAACCACACTTAAAACAAAGCTATAACAAATTACTTATGACCATTTAATGCGATTTAGAAGTTAAAACAAAACAAATAGCGCCTTAGTACTAGCAGCCAAGCCAACCAAGCCGCGGAGGAAAAACGGCGCAGCTCAGCGCACAGCACAGCAGGCGGCTCAACAAGCTGCTCTGCACACGGCTCAGCGCCCAGCGCGCGCGTGCCATCGCGGACGACGCACGCGTGAAAAACGCAGACAGCGCGCGCGTGGAAGTTGCTGGTCGCGTCAGATGGTGCGTACGAACCACGTTCCACCTTCCAGGGTGTTTCTGGTCCAATTTTGGTACTGCCAGACTCCATTTTCTAAAATAAATACATTTGTGGCATTAAAAATGATATTTAATGAACATAAAAAAGAGGTATTTTATGCTCTTAATCTAATGAGAGTGGACATCTCTCTCCTTTATTAATATTCATGTATATATCATGTATATATATTTATATAAAAATATACATATATTTTAATGCATAAAAAAAAACACAAAAATACTCATATTGGCTCTGATACCAATGTGAAACATAAAATATTATAACGCAGCGGGAAAAACATTTAGATCATACCTTTAGGTGATAGAACCTCGCGAGTAAATCACGTGCTTCCAGAAACTGAACAACGAACCCAGCAGTGGAGTGATACTACAAAATGAGTATCACCCACACAAGTCACAGTGCAAAATGGTTTGATCGTTGTTTAATGGGAGAGAGTCCGAGAGAGAGTCTGGAAAAAGGTTATGGGTAAAAAACCACATAACGTATCTGATATACGTATCTGATATATCAATATATTATCTAAAATATATAATCAGAGATATAACCACTAATAGCTATCCATCCATCTATCCATATCTATTGATATGATAGATATAGATATCCTGAATAGTTATCCAAATAAGTTTTGAATTAAAATACAAACTTACATGGATAAGGTTCAGGTTCAAAGGGTCATGCCACATGGGCGCCCAATTTCTAACATACTTCATTATCTTTGTTGATGATTTTACTAGAATGCTTGGGTGTATTTCATGAGACAAAAGAGTGAAGTTTTCTCTATCTTCAAGAAATTTCAAAATCTTGTTAAAAGACAAAGTGGTTGTTTGATGAAAGTATTGAGAAATGATAGAGGCGGAGTATACAACTCAAATGAGTTTATGAAATTTTTTGAAGATATTGGTATGGAAACGGAATTGTCCATTGGGTACACTCCACAAAAAAACGGTGTGGTGGAAAGGAAGAATATAACCATAGAGGAGATGTCCAAGTCTATGCTACATGAGAAGGGGTAACCCAAACGTTTTTGCGGTGAGGCCGTGTATACACTAGTTTACTTGATGAATAGATGTCCTACAAAAGCTCTTAAGGACAAATCTCCATTTGAAGCTTGGAGTGGAAGGAAACCATTGGTGAATCACTTGAAGGTGTTTGGTTCCATTTGTTATGCTCATGTTCCAAAAGAAGTGAGGCACAAGCTTGATGAAAATAGTAAAAAAATGCATCTTTGTGGGTTATAGCTTGAAATCCAAAGGCTATAGACTCTTCAGTTTGGATCAAAAGAAAGTGATTATTTGTAGAGATGTTCTTTTCGAATGAGAAGGCATCTTTTGATTGGAAGGAAATGAAAGTCCAAGATCAAAGCATTGGTTTCAATGAAGGATCAGAAAGTCCACAAGTTAAAGACGTTGCAACTCTTGAATCTCCACAAAGATTGTCAAGATTGTCACCAATTTCTAGTTCACAATCTTCTCCAAATTCAAGTCCAAGTTCAAGTTCTTCATCTCCAAGTTCAACTCCAAGAAATATAAGGAGTCTTAGTGATGTGTATGCAAGATGCAATTTATGCATTGTTGAGCCTGAAATTTTGAAGAGGCAATTAAAGATGAAGAATGGAAGAAAGCAACGGAAGATGAAATTCATGTGATTGAGATAAACAAGACTTGGGAGCTAGTGGAGAAACAGAAAGGAAAAGAAATAATTTGTGTGAAATGGATTTTCAAAACAAAGTTCAATCCGGATGGCTCTATTCAAAAGAACAAAGCAAGACTTGTGTCGAAAGGGTATTCATAACAACTCGAAATTGATTTTCAAGAAACTTTTGCTCCTGTGGCTTGACATGATACAATTAGAGCTATCAATGCTTTGGCGGCTCAAAAGGGTTGTTTCTTGCACCAACTTGATGTAAAATCAGCATTTTTTAATGGAAAGTTAGAAGAAGAGGTGTATGTTGATCAACCTCAAGGCTTTGTTTTCAAAGGCAAAGAAGATAAAATGTACAAGTTGAAAAAGGCTTTATTTGACCTAAAGCAATCACCTCGGGCATGGTATAGTGAAATTGATGCTTACTTTAGTGAAAAGGGTTTTCAAATAAGCAAAAGTGAGCCAACTTTGTACATTAAGAGGCAAGGTGTAACCAGTATTCTCATTGTTTCACTTTATGTTGATGATTTGGTTTTTACTGGTAGTGATGAAAAATTGATTGAAGATTTTAAAAGGGAGATGATGAAGAAATATGAAATGAGTGATTTGGGGCTATTACATCATTTTTTAGGCATTGAAATCTACTAAAACAATGGTGGTGTTTTTATTTTCCAAAAGAAGTATGCTCTAATTATATGTGATAATAAGTCTGCTATTGCTATGACAAAGAATCTCGTCTACCATTCTCGTACCAAACATATTGCTATTAAACATCATTTCATTAGAGAAGCTGTGGAAGAAGATGAGATTCAAATCAAGTATTGCAAGACTGAAGATCAAGTTGCGGACATCTTCACCAAAGCTCTACCAAGGGACAAGTTTGAATTTTTTAGAGCAATGTTGGGTGTCACACAATATGGCATTAAGGGGGAGTGTTAAAATTATTGCCATAGTTACATTGCATACATTAGATACATTGGATACATTGGGTTCATGCATTCTTTGTATTCATATATTTCTATATTCGTGTGTTTTATATTTATTAGGTTCATTGTCTAAATTATATTCATGTACCTAGTTAGTTGTAAGGTTGTTCATTGAACTTATGTATAACCTTCTCTCTATAAAAGGATGTATGCCTATGGGCAAAGAAATGAAAAAGAGAAAAATTCAATACAAAATAATAGTTCATTCTAGAGAGAGTTTTATCAAAAGTTAACAGCTTTTCCTTGCAAAGTGCTGAAAGAAGCATCACAGATGATCTTATAACCACCTGTCCCAGCAGGTTCCCATCCACCCTCTGTCACTTGATGAGAGTTATTTGCCTCCTCTGTTAAAGCCTCCTCATTGTCAAGTGCATGAAATTTGGTCCACACATGGGTAATTTTGTGTAGAGTTTCCAAAGGATTAACTGGAACCAAATTGAAAATGAACTCATTTCCAGTTGTCTAAATATACCACACAACTAAGGCCGCTTACTTAGAACATCCCTGTCGAAATTCATTTCTTTCGACTCATCCATCCATTGTGCTGACCTACAAGCCACATTAGAAACTGCGCCTTTATTAAAATGAAAGTTCAGATTACTCCCAAACCATACTGCCTTTGTCCAATTATTCCACAGTCTCTTTATCCTTTTGGCACATAGGATAGATCTTTGATGCCAAACATCTGGACTTGAAAAGATTGGCTTTAGTAGCTAGCAAATTCTTGCAAGTTCTCCACCAAAAATGTCTTACCTTTGGGGGGCACACTACAACATATAAGAGTTTTAGAGACTAAATATTTTGGTCTCTAAAACTAAAAAATTTTGTTACAAAAGACATTTAGGGACCAATTTCTATCGTCATGAGGATAGTCGCTAAAAGGTCGTCCCGAAAAGTCAAAAATAAGACTTTTAGTGACAAAAATTTGAAAATGTCACTAATAAATACACTTTTAGGGACAAAAAAATTTGGTCTCAAAATGGTTAATTTTCAAGACAAAAAATTTGATCCCAAAGAGATAATAATTCATCACTAATGTCCAATTTTCGTTGCTAAAAATATAATAACGATATTTTTCGCAACAAAGATATTTGGTCCCTAAAAAATATTTTTATTCTTAAATTTTAATCCTTAAAACCTTAATTTTTTGTAGTGGCACTTTCAGATTCCAAATGTTTTTCCAAAATTCTTCGTAGGAGAGAAAGACGAGGAGGATTGAGATGGCTGGGAACTCACTCTTCTAGTATTAGACAAAGTGTACCCTTACTTCATCGAATACACAACTGATTTGCTAGGGTGCCAAACAACAACATAATTGCTATCTTCTAACAATAATGGAATAGATTGAACTGCCTCAAGGTCTGAGTGAGAGATGAGTGACTGGAGATGTTATGATTTCCACCTCTTATGGATTGGATCTATAGCATCCAAAACAAGGGAGATGGTGCAATCAGAGGGAGGTGGAGATGAGATTTTAAAGTCTCTTCCTAAAGGCAACCATTATCCCTCCAAAAGTGGATTGACTTACCGTTGTGCACCTGCCAGCAAATCCCTTTTTCGAGCAACTCACGGCCTTTTAACAAACTTGTCCAAGTCCAAGAAGCCTTGGATCCTCTTGTGGCATGTAAAAAATTAGAGTTAGAGTAGTCACTACAACATATAAGAATTTTAGAGACCAAATTTTTTGGTCACTAAAAGTGAAAATTTTGTTGCAAAGGACATTTAGGGACCAATTTCTATCGTCGTGAGGATAATCACTAAAAGGTCGTCCCGAAAAGTGAAAAATAAGGCTTTTAGCGACAAAATTTTGAAATGTCACTAATAAATTCACTTTAGGGACAAAATAATTTGATCCCAAAATGATTATTTTTTTTTTAGACAAAAAATTTGGTTCCAAAAATATAATAATTCATCACTAATGTCCAATTTTTGTCGCTAAAAATATAATGACGACACTTTTCGCAATAAAAATATTTAGTTCCTAAAAAATAATTTTGTTCCAAAATTTTGGTCTTTAAAACCTTAATTTTTGTAGTGAGTTGTAAACACCGCATTTTGACTGGCCCTAAGATTTGGATGCTTTCTTCTGATCACCTGATGATAAAAATTGAAATGTTCTATTTTATAAATTTCTCAGCAGAAAAGTCGGGTTTAAGCTTTAATTCCAACCTTACACCTGTTTTGGCCAAATTATTTTACACATTCAAAAATATTTTTTATGAATTTTTTTTCTAAAAAATTTAACAATTTTGAAATATCGGCTCTCATACAACATAGCAAGCCATATGCTTTTGGAGATACCACATAGCCAATTATGTGTTTTTGGAACTATCACATGGCTAACCATGTGTTTTGGGTGTTTTGGAAGTCTATAAATACAACCTCATTTTGTTGAAGGGAAAAAAAAAAAGGAGAAATTTTTTTGAGAAATAAAATTTTGTTTCAAAAAGAGGAAGAAAATTTTGGCTAAAAGAATTTTTGTTTCAAAAATCTTGAGGGAAAGAAATTGATTTTGAAAAACCTTAAGTTAATTTGAGAGCAAGAGAGCCTTTTCGACCATCCAAAATTCCATTAAAGCTACACTACAAGAAATAACACCTTTGTCGACCAAAAAATTGGTCACTAAAAGCCCACTTTTAGTCGGCAAAAGTTATCCGCGACCAATTTTTTTGGTTGCTACTTTGGTTGCCAATTGAGGGTCGGCAAAAGTAATTCGCGACCAAAATTTTGGTTGGTCGGGAAAAGTTGGATTTGCCAACTAAAAATTTGGTCACTAAATATGTCATTACTGCGACTAATCCATTTTGTCGCTAAAACACTTTGGTCGCGAAAAGTGATATTTTCCCGACCAAATATCTTAGTCGCCAATTGTCACATTCCACGACCAAACATGTTTGTCGCCAAAAGAAATGTTTGCGCAACTAAAACTTTAGTCGGCAATAGACCTATTCGCGATCAAATCCTTTGGTTGCCAAAATTAATAATTTTAACGACTAATTATTTAGTCGCCAAATGTACTTGGTGATACACCGACTACTTTATTTAGTCGGCAAAAGTATAACTTATCTTTCCTGACTAATCAATTGGTCGCCAAAACTAGAAAAACAAAACAAAAATTTGGTCGCCAACATCCAACAAAATAAACCTGTAATTTATAATAATCCATCCAATTTATTCAATATAATCTGTAATTTGCAAAAATCATTCAAACCAACAAATAAATTGAATCATAAACATTGAACAAAATACATATATCAACCATTTATGAACCTGTTTAATTAAAGTCAGCAACTATTATAAGTTTTCATCCACAAGTAATTCCAAACTACATATTTCATCTAGCATAAAAATTTAAAACATAACAAGTACTTATTATTATGTTTTAAATTTTTATCCATGTACATCAACCCAAAATATAACTAGTAGTCTACCAAATATTTTCCATACACACCCATCCAAAAATATAACTACTAATGTATCCAAAAATATAACTACTAGTCTACCCTAATATTTTCCATATACAGCTATACAAAAATATATAATCCTTCCAAAAATACAAAAAGTGCCAATTTCTCCTATACAATTTAGCTTTGTGCACAAGTTCATCCATCTGTACCAAAGAAAAAAAGAAATAATGTCAGGTAAAATTGGACAAATAATGAAAAATGCCCATGAAAAGTTAAGGTCACATTAGCAAATTAAATGACTATCATTATCAAATTGTAAATAAAAAAATAGCATTCTTATGTCTATAGCATTACCACTTTGGTATTTCATTGTTTAGTTTTTTGAACGGACTTAAATGTAATTCAAAGAAGAACAGGTCAAAAATAATTAAATAAAACAACAGTTCACAATAATATGCAATGGACTTCTCAACTAGAAAATATAACTATACATATTGGCATACGAGAGTGTCTAACCACACTGAAGGGGAAAATTGAAGCAGAATTCAAACGGCTGGTGTTTGCATTTTTTATCACATGGTTTAGAGGCAGTTACATCTAGCTAATTAATACTTAATAGAAACCAGAGATCAGGTTCCCCTCCTAATTCTGAAGACTTGGGTCCAACACTAAACAGTGTCTTTTCATTAATAATTTTTTAATTTTGTTTGGGTAAGTAATTCATTTTCGTTAATTTAAACAATATGATAAAATGTTTGTTGTGGATCACCGAGTGGAACCTCAATTAAAAAGTCATTGCATCAGTATATGTTCTTTTGGAATTTAGTCTTACAAAGTATTGTAGAATTTGATAGCCCACTGTTTGGGTATGTTGGTGCACCTACCTAAGCTACCACATTGTCTTTATTCATTTACTAGGTTTCCTAAAAGCATATTTGTATTTGAGATTTATGTATCTCCTTTAAGTAGCCCACTAAAATTGTACAAAGATCATTGTAAACCCTATACTACCCCACATGTTATATTTTAGTATTGTAACGGTATGGAACAAAGACTGAAAATTATTCCAACGAGGGCCAAAAATATCAGCTTACTTGGCAGCTGATCCAAACTAACATATCAACTAAAAGAACATGTGCAAAAAATTTAGCCCATATGTTCAAGGTAGACATAATAATAATGGCAACAATTAAAAAATAGGATACTGAAAATCAAACCTTTTTCTTTTTATTAGAGACACCTTTCTCTTTTTGATGGGTATCCTACTCTTCCTCTTTAGAATCTGAGTCAACATTCTTTGAGGCAGAATCTGCGGCAGTCTTATCCTTTTTATCGTTCTCCTGAATGAATACAATTGAAGAAGTGAGAAAAACTTATAGGAAAAAATATATAGCAAACAAAAGATACTTAATATTTGGGCAAAATTCCAATTACCTCAGACCCCACAATTTCCTTAAAATTGAATTTCTCAAAGACCTTCCTAAATTCCTCATCCAAATGACCATCAAATTCAGCCTTTTCTGGTGCATACTCAACTTCAACTTGCTCAATAACCTATTAGTACCAAAACAAACAAAAACACAAGTTAAGATCAATGAATAAAAATGATCATTTAAAATAAAATAAAAAAGCACCCATGTTACAAGAATTTGGCATTCCTCCATGTTCTTATCCCTACTAGCTGAGGCTAAAATCAAATTCTAACAATCAAAAGAATGGAATAAACTATAAGTGAAATACAATAGATTTTGTTTAAAAGTTACTCATGTGAAATACAATCAAATTCTATCTCACGCAACTTTGCTTAGAAAGAAATGAGAATACTGATATGGGTTGATTGTTTTTAATGGGTTTTCAATTTCACAAAATTTGAACTAAGATGGATCGACATAAACAATATAAAACTAAGCATTTTAGTATGTTATGATCATTTTCAATGTTTCAAAGTTTGTAATAGCAACTTAACAATGTTGCAAGTGTAAACTTCTTAAACAGTTGTGTTTTAACCAATATATACTAACCAACATGAGAAAAATGAAAAGATAAAGCAAGATAGACTTACCAAAAAGGCAATCTAGGGATGCCCCTCCCCTAAATTGTCCGTTGAAACCTTATTTCTTAAGAAACTGGCAACTTGAGTCAGCAATTTAGCACGCTCCTATGGGGTCATGTCTCGAAGGGTCTTGAAATGTCCTCACTTTCTGCATTACATAACAAAATATGATATTACACATTACGACCTTATGTTTTAGGTGTATATATATATATAATGTGAGTGACATGCGTAAATATGTTTTTATTAGACAAAAGCATCACTCCAAAATACTGTAAAAAATAAATTAAAATCAAACATTCAGCATATTTAAAATGAAATAGATATAGATTTCATTTAAAATGTAACAAAAAATAAAATAAAACAGAGGAGTTTCATTTTTGTACAGTGTCCAGTCACCCTCTAAATCAGTACAAGAATAAATGTGCACTGATATGTAAATTAGCAAAATAATAATAAAAAATAAATAAGTAAGAAAGACAGCAAACAATACAATGATACACCCAGGAAAGCCAAAAAATATTATGGCAAAATGAGATTTCAGTGATACCGATTCACGTTTGCTCGAATATTATAGCAAATGAGATTTCAGTGATAACAATAATTCCGCTCCACCTCCAAATGGCAATAACGATCCCCATGCCCAAATGTGAAATATGAAGAAAAACAAATTATAATAATCAACATTTTGACCTCTTCAACAAAATCTATGGAAATCACAAATTGGAATCTATTTGCCAATAAGGTGTATACAAGACTCTGACTAAGCTGCGAAAAATATAAATCTAGATCTTGAATGAGATGTAGTAAACTCTTTTTAAATTCGAAACCTGGATAAGGGAAAAAAACTCACGGAAAATGATTGAAAAATCACAACCTTGTACACCATATCTAAGTTGCAATCATTAGTTTCGACCTTCAGTCCAAACCAAATGTCGTTGTGATAGTCAATCCATGGGCAGCCTTGAAGATTACAATAAATTAGCTTCAAGCTTCAATGAAAACTAGGGAATAATTCGGCATGTGCTAAGAAAAACATCACCAAGCCATTTGGTCTTCTCGCTCAAAATTGAACAACGCACAAAATGTCAACACAAGCAGGTACACAACTCTGGCAGCATGGCGAAGACAGGGCACCAGTGCGGAAGACAACTCTCTTATGACGAAAATATTCATGCTTGATACTTTGACAACATGTCTTTCACCCAGGGCTCCAAAGCAGACATGCACTGGTCCCACGCACCATCCCTATGCATCTATAAAGATAATTATTTTATACGTTTGTTACATCAGTTATTTTATATCTATGTCCAATTTCTAATTTTGTAACTGCAAATAAAAACAAGTACATCATTCACCATGCAATGCAACCATTGGTTTTCTGATTCTATTCCAAGAGTTATAGAACCTCGATGAAAGAAAAAAAAAAATTAGGCGTAAAGTTCCAAAAAAATATTTAAATAGAAATCGAAGTAGCATGACAGAGAACCAAAACACCACTGACTTGTTTACAACCATGCAACACCTGGCAAACTTCATTGTGTAGTTCTTCGCTCCTTATTTCCTGTATTAAAATAAAGAAAATACAAAAAATCATATTTTTTTTGTTTTTATTTTCTACTCAAAAAAACTGTTAGAATTTACCTACACCTACCACCACCTACTACCACACCTACTACACCTACCACCAATTTACCATCACCTACTCCTCACCTACTACCCAAACCCTCTCCTATATAATGAGCCACTCTGATTTGTAATATAAGACATCAAGATACATCAATAAATAATACATAATTCATTCTCTCTATTTCTATATACATCAATTTATTTTTTTACATGGTATCAGAGCAGGTTTAGAACCTAATATTTTTTCGCTTCACCGGCGGGCGGCAACCTCACAACAAGTGAACTCAACGCCCCCGATGGGTTTTCTCTAACCTGCAAACAATTGCACACCAAACTAGGATTACATTTCTAATCTCAGTTTAATTGGAAGATGAAGAAATTATAGGCATACCATGGCACATAGACCTCGGAAGGCATCCTCTTCAATATCATCACGTATCCCGCCATAATTTGCTAATGACATAAGGCTGCAAGTAGACTGATAGTGATATAGAAACGCTTACACCTGGTAAGGCTATGTCTGGCCAACAAATTTTAATGCACAGGGTACATCCACAGCACATGCAACGCAACAGGCTCCTCCATAATGACAGTCTATGAAGATAAAATTATGAACACATGGACAGATTTACCATAATCTAGGGACAATAGGTTTGTCTTTTCCTAACACAATGAATGAGGATGTAAAAAACAATTAAACGATAGTGTGCAACAATATATAAATGACCATTAGAAATCAGAATTTATTTGCATCATTTCATTTTCATAAAGCATCATTTAGCAAAAACTAAAAACATATTGCACACAGAGAGAGAGAGAAAGAGAGAGAGAGAGAGAGAGAGAGAGAGAGAGAGAGAGAATTAGAGAAGGGGGAATACCAAACTCTCTATCCCACTACCAAGACCTTCAGAAAGTCCAGAGAGCAAGTCCAAAGTGGACACAATGAATTCTTTATCATACTGAACCCCAGTTGAAATAGGATCGACCTGCATCCACAGTGTCAATCAATACGTAAATGATGCTCACAGTATAAGAATTCAAATTCCAGGGGAAAAAAATGTGTTCGTGAACCAAGATAAGGAATGCAACCAGCAAAGCAAACTGCAGAATTCATGCTCACATATTGAACAAAGAAGCTTGGAGTCTAGGCTTGAGGTTCATGTATTTGACATAATACAAGTTTGGCAAAGCTCTAAACAAACCGAAGCTATAGCTTCTCAAAGCAGCTCAGTTCATCTTATAGTCTGCTTATTGAGAGGCAATTGCATAGCATGGACGATAGCACCTAAGCAAAAACTTGTAACCCAACCTAGAAAACCTAGGCCATTGGTAGGTTAGTGAAAAATAGTAAGTGGATTGCAGTAGATTGTCTTTAATTTATTGAAAGCAAAAATTTCTATACTAATTGTCAACCTAAAAGGATAACCAATACATCGCTGCCAGCTCTTCCATAATAATCATTTTATTCTATTCCATCTCATTTTAGTAAATCTAATAAAACATTATAATATTAAGCTCACAAGTGATAACTTGGAACTAAATTCAACCGTTGTGATTGAAACTAATTGTAATAGATTCTACTTCCAATATTAAAATAAAATACAAAACATAATTAAAAAAAACACAATATTTTAGAATTATTGGAAGAGAAACAAAAAAAAAAGAAAAAAAAAAAAGAACACATAAAGGATGGCACTTTGGAGTCATCAAATCTAAAGTTTCAACACAGAGAGAAGGGGGTTCGGGGGGAAAAAATTAGGGGGTTCACTTAGATATATCACTCCATTGAAACTGTTAAAATATTACAAATTTAATATTCATCTTCAAAGTTACAGGGATTCAGTTGAAGTCACTAAAACAGCTACCTCATCCTAAATAAACCCCATTGTCAACAAATTCCAATTGACATTTGTGACAATATTTTCTTAAAACATTTGAAAATAAAATTATTTAAAATATTTTTTCTATAAACTGTGTGGTATTGCATATACAAAAACTTGCCATTGCACATACAAACATACAAAACTTGTAGAATGATCTGGAGAAGAAAAATAAATAAAAAAAATAGAAAATAGGTTGCCACAAGTCGATGCAGAAGATACATATGCTTGGCAAAATTCCAACTAAACAAACTTATAATGACAATATATACACAAACACCTAAATATATAGATGTATTAAATAGAATAAAAACTCAAATAAGATAATATAAATATGAAAGATACATATACAAAATTCCAATATGTATATAAACCCAATACATATACGTATACAAAATCCCAAATCAATACATATAAATATACAAAAATCGAAGACATATACACAAACCCAATCAGACAATGTTCAAAAATCCAAATCAAAAGAGAAATATGAGGTTCAATTGCATAAGTGACGGAGTTGCAAGGAGGGGGAAAGGGAAACAAGGAGGTTTGTTCAGTATAGGGTTTCTCACAGATTGGGGGAGGTGGGGTGGTAGGAAGGGACAAAGTTGAGAAGTGACAAGAAAAATAAGAGATCTAGCAAACAGAGAGAGAGAGAGAGAGAGTGGGGGTAGAAGGGAGGGAGTACCATACCTTGAGAAAGCGTCGTTAGAGAGAGATGTGACGTTAATGGCACTGATGCTTGCTCGGAGATGTGACGTCGGCAGCGTTGCTGAAGGAGGAGAAAGAGCGACGTCAGCGGCGACGTTGAAGGAGGCCAAGGGGTGCTGAAGAGGGAGCGGGAGTGTGTTTTTAGAGAGAGAAATGGGAGGAAAACTGATAAAAACACAAAAAAATTGGGGGAAAATTAGTAGCCAATTTTTTTTTTTTTTCAATACCTTCTCAATGTTTCAAAATTCTCCCTCTAAAATTTGTGACGAAATAATTTTCCCACCAAAAGATCTCAAAATATTAAAAATTATAGGCCACGAAAACATACTCATCACCAAATGATATCAAAATATTTAGAATCATTGGTGACGATAATATATTCCTCACTAATAATTTTATAAATTGTGACAAATTTTTTCCTCACCAAAAGCCTCAAAATTTTAGCACCATTCGCAAAAAATTTAGACGAAATTTTTTTTATGATGACATGTAATTTATATTATATGTGACAAAATTTATAATTTGTCACAAATTAATCTTATTTAGTGACGAAAATTAGGAGGACAAGGGGTGCTAAACGAAGATAGCTAACTTGTGTTTTGTTTTGTTTTGAGAGAGAGAGAGAGAGAGAGATGAGAGGAAAACTTATAAAAACAAAAATGGGGGAAAAATTAGTAGTCTATTTTTTTTCATTACTACCTAATATGTCAAAATTCTCCCTCCAAAATTAGTGACAAAATAATTCCTCACCAAAAAGACTCAAAATATTAAAAATTATTAGTGATGAAAATATTTAAAATCAAGTTTCTCAAAAAAAAAAATGTAAAATTATTGGTGACGAAAATAAGTTCTTTACAAATAATTTTATAATTGGTGACAAATTGTTTTCTCACCAACAGTCTCAAAATTTTGGTGGCACTAAAAAAATTAGTAGGAAAACCTTCGGTAACGAAACTTAATTTTTGCTCACCTAAAAAGAAGTATTTGTTGACGAAAATAAATTTCGTCACCTATTATTTTTATTTTTTATTATATGTGACAAAATTTTATAATTCGTCATGGATTATTCTTATTTAGTGACGAAATTTATTTTCTTCACTACTTTTCGTCACCGTAG
>NW_021029920.1:42046-121577 GCF_004153795.1 Camellia sinensis | reverse complement strand
CAAACTAAGAGAGAGAGAGAGAGAGAGAGAGAGAGAGAGAGAGAGAGAGGTAGGAGGGATGGAGTACCATACCTTGAGAAAGCGTTGTTAGAGAGAGATGTGAAGTTAATGGCACTGATGCTTGCTCGGAGATGTAACGTCGGCAACGTTGTTGAAGGAGGAGAAAGAGCGACGTCGGCGGTGACGTTGAAGGAGGCCAAGGGGTGCTAAAGAGGGAGCGGGAGTGTGTTTTTAGAGAGAGAAATGGGAGGAAAACTAATAAAAACACAAAAAAAAAATGGGTGGAAAATTAGTACCAATTTTTTTTTTTTTTCATTACCTGCTCAATATTTCAAAATTCTCCCTCTAAAATTTGTGACAAAATAATTTTTCCCCCAAAAGATCTCAAAATATTAAAAATTATAGGCCACGAAAGCATACTCCTCACCAAATGACATCAAAATATTTAGAATCATTGGTGACGAAAATATATTCCTCACTAATAATTTTATAATTTGTGACAAATTTTTTCCTCACCAAAAGTCTCAAAATGTTAGCACCATTCGCAAAAAATTTAGACGAAATTTTTTTTATGATGACATGTAATTTATATTATATGTGACAAAATTTATAATTTGTCACAAATTAATCTTATTTAGTGACGAAAATTAGGAGGACAAGGGGTGCTAAACGAAGATAGCTAACTTGTGTTTTGTTTTGTTTTGAGAGAGAGAGAGAGAGAGAGATGAGAGGAAAACTTATAAAAACAAAAATGGGGGAAAAATTAGTAGTCTATTTTTTTTCATTACTACCTAATATGTCAAAATTCTCCCTCCAAAATTAGTGACAAAATAATTCCTCACCAAAAAGACTCAAAATATTAAAAATTATTAGTGATGAAAATATTTAAAATCAAGTTTCTCAAAAAAAAAAATGTAAAATTATTGGTGACGAAAATAAGTTCTTTACAAATAATTTTATAATTGGTGACAAATTGTTTTCTCACCAACAGTCTCAAAATTTTGGTGGCACTAAAAAAATTAGTAGGAAAACCTTCGGTAACGAAACTTAATTTTTGCTCACCTAAAAAGAAGTATTTGTTGACGAAAATAAATTTCGTCACCTATTATTTTTATTTTTTATTATATGTGACAAAATTTTATAATTCGTCATGGATTCTTCTGATTTAGTTATAAAATTTATTTTCTTCACTACTTTTCTTCATCATAAGTTACTTTTGTTGTAGTGCGAAGAGGGGTTTCTGATGTTAGATCCTCGTCAACTGATGTTCACTGGAGAGAGATGAAAGAGATGGAGAGAAAGAGTGGGGTAGGAAGTCGACTATGAGAGACCGATCGACAACGAGAAGAGAGAAAGTGAAGGGGATCGGCGATGAGAAGAGACCCCGGCTGATAGTCCCTTGTTCATCGAAGAGAATAACGGAGAGAGAGACAGACTCTCATAGTCATTGATGAGAGAGAGGGAGGGGGTCGGTGATAAGAAGCTTTTGGATCGGGAGAGCACAAATGAAGGAGAGATGAGAGAAGGAAAAGGATAGAGAGAGAGAGAGAGAGAGAGAGAGAGAGAGAGAGAGAGAGAGAGACCAAGTGGTCTGATGATCCCAAAAAAAAAATTTTTTAAGTAATTATTTTTTTCAAACAATAATCTCTTTTAATGGTGGATGAATTATATATATATTTTTAAATTTTAAATTTTTGTTTAGTTAGGTATAATATAAATATTTAATTCTTTTTACAAAAAAAAATTTAAAACTCATAAAAGACACACAAAAAAAAAAAAAATGATTGACGTTGGTGGCGGCACTGAAGGAGGAGAACGGGTGACCTCAATGCCGACGTTAAAAGAGGAGAACAAGCTGAAGAAGGAAAAGGGGGGCTGAAGGCAGAGAATATGTGTTTTGCAAGAGAGGGGTGAGAGGAAAACTGAAGCACCCAAAAAAAAGAAGGGTGGAAATTAATAGGGTTTTATGTTTTTCATTACCGCCAATATCACAAACTTTTCTCTCCAAAATCAGTGATAAAATAATTTTCTCACCAAAAATTTTAAAATGGTAAAATTATTGACGACGAAAATATGTTCTTCATTAAATAGTTTAAAAATATTTAAAATTATTGGTGATGAAAATATATTCCTCATTAATAATTTTATAATTGGTAAAAAACGATGTCGTTTAACAATCGGCGACCAAATTTTTTTGTCGCAAAAAAATTTCAATTCCCACCCCCATGTTTCAAATTTCCCTCCCAAACTTTTGGCGACCAAAAGACCAATCGCAGAAAAGGTACCTTCGCCGACAAAGTTTTTTAGTTGCCAAATCTCAATCAACGGCGACTAAAATATTAGTCGCTAAAAGTACTAATTTGGCGACTAATTTTTTTTTGGTTGCTAAAAATAAGTTTTTGGCGACCAAATTTTTGATCGTCAAAGAAAAAAATTATTATTTTTTTTTATTTTCCATTCAGCTACTAAATTGTTTTAGTAGCCAAAACTCAATATACGGCAACTAAAATATTTTTGGTCAGGGAAAATAAGTTTTTGGCAACTAAAATTTTGATCGCCAATTCCACAACCAATTTATTTTTTGGTCGCCAAAATGTGACTTTCCGCGACCAAATTTGTAGTTGGTCGGCAAAAACATATCACTTTCTGCAACCAAGTCATTTTTGGGTCGCCAAAATATAACCTTCTGCGACCAATAATATTTGGTCGCCAAAAATAATGATCAGTTGCGACTAATTAATATTTGGTCGCCAAAAGATAACTTTTAGCTACCAACTTTTACATTGGTCGCGAAATGTGGTCGCGAAAAGTGCAGATTCTTGTAATGAAAGTGAGAGAAAAAATAGAGAGATTGAGAGAAGAGTGTGATCCCTTTTTATATGATCTATTCCAGGTCATTAAATATGAATTGCAAATGCTCAATTAGAATTTTCAAACATTTTTCTTCTTAATTAATATAAAAAATGAAGTTTTGTTTTGTGTTGTCATTAGTCTTGGGGACAAAGACACATTAAATTTTACTTATTTCTCATTTTTTTTTCTATATATATATTTATTTAGGAAATGCTACTACATATATCTAAAAAAGTGTATATTAAATGCACCATCACTTTCAACCGTTGAATTTAAAAAAATAAATAAAAGTCATTGATCATGATTGTAAGATGTCAAAATTAACATCAATTAATTTAGGAGACAACCGAAAATCAATTTAGTCATTACAGTCACCACTACAATGGGGTTGCTATCAACAATATTTTGGGGCATCATTAAACACTAGAGTCTTACTTTTACAAGCATGTGGCATTGGTTTGACACTGATCGATCTGTTCCTTTCTTAATGAGCAGCTAACACACTAGGTGACTATGAGAGAGACCATGCTTGTGCTTAAGAAGCTGAAAACACTTGCTTAGCAGTTATATATGTTAGGAGATAATAAAAATAAAAATAAAAATAAAAAATTTAAGGTAATAATTAAGACTTTTATGCACTAATTGGAGGTTCTTCTAAATGGTTTGGTTTACCATATGTTTTTAATCAAGGTTTTAACTCTTCAAATGGAATTTTTAGTGAAAGGTTTTATAATGAGCATTCTTTTACGTTTCGTTTGTTTTAATTTTCTAAATAAAAAAAAAAACTTTTTTTATAAAATGTTTTCTTATGTTTAGTAGCGTTCTTGAATTAAACTAATGTACTAATAATTACATTAGTGATGGTGGTAACAGAGTTGGCCCTAGAGGTAGGCGACCAAGGCGGTCTCCTTGGGCCCCCAAATTTTGTTTAAAAATCAGGGCCTCCAAATATTTTAAGGTTTAGATAATGTTTTGTTTGGTTTATTATAATGAAAATGGAATGGAATGGAATGGAATGATTGTTCCATTCATAATATCTATTATTATGTTTGGTTCACGAAAAAAATAATAAAAAATGCTTTACAAATCGAATCATTATTTACCATTATATTGGAAGTAATGGTTCAACTTCTTTGAAGCCATTACTAAAGCCAGTGCCAATTTCTCTAAGGGTAGATACCTCGTTTCTGCTTCGGCTAGGGTTTTGCTTACATAGTAAACAGCCCTTTGCTCCCTTTTTTCTTCTCAGATTAGTACTGCACTTATCGCATGTTTTGAAACTGCCAAGTAGAGGAACAGTTCCTCCCCAAGTTCTGGATTCGAAAGAACTAGGGCTGTGGTCAGGTACTTCTTCAGATCGGCTAATGCTTTTTCGCACTCTTCTGTCCAAAGAAAGTCCGTGGATTTCTTCACCAAGTTGAAGAAAGGTTTGCACTTGTCTGAGCTTCTGCTTATGAACCTGTTCAAGGCTGGAGCCCTTCCAGTTAGCATCTGCACCTGTTTTGTCGACGTCGGGCTCTTCAACTCTAGGATGGCCTTGATCTTATCTAGGTTGGCCTCGATGCCCTTTCTGGTCACCAGGTACCCTAAATGCTTACTAGATCCAACTCCAAATGCACATTTCGATGCATTGAGTCAGAGCCTGGAGGACTATAAACTTTCGCAGTACCTTTGACTAATCGATTACGGATCGTGCAGTCCTTGTTTTGCCATTGACGGTTTACCGCGTGGACTTGTTTGTTCGGAAAGCTTGATTCGTGTTTTGTCGATGCCAGTAAGCATCCCTTGAGACTTGTAAGACTTGATAGATGAATACGGTTCATCTCTTGCTTTGATAAAGTTTTGATGTGTTTTGCTCTGAAAGGATCTCGGCTAATATTCATATGATTTTGGCAATGTTTCGTTTTGAAAGACTTCGGCTATATTCATGCAAAACCTCTATTTCTAGTACCATTCACTGAGTATCCAAGCTCACCCTCTCTATATATATGTAGGTGATGAGCAGGACGTCGGCGACGCCTAGACTGTTTTTGAAAGCTTGTTTTGGATCCATGCTTTTGTCGGCTTTATTTTATTTTCACGTCGGCGATGTCATTTTGCCTATGTCGGCGAATCTTGAAAATCATGCTTCTTGGCTTGTGTTCACTGTATTTTGTATATGTCGACTCAAGAAGCCTTTTGATCAAGATGCAATACGTATTTTACCTTGTTGTATTCGATTTGTAAAGTTATGTGAAAATGTATGCCATTCCATTTGATCTATGCACAGCTCTTATGGACCACTTGTATTTTGATTTATTGCTTCCGCATTTGTGAGCCCCATATACTATACTCTGATTGTGTTAAGCTTTTGAAAATTGGCCTTCGGTAATCTCGGATTACTGGCCATCACGGCACCAAACTACTAGGGGCGGTTTGGGGTCGTGACAGAATGGTATCAGAGCACAAGTTCCTCGGTATACGTTATTCACACACTTCGAATCCTAAAGAGCATAGGATTTCCCTTAGAAAGATGTTAGGATTGCATCATGGTGCTTGCTATTTGAACGAGGTGTGTATTGTCTTGACATACCTGTTTGTTAATTGCCTACGTGGTTATTTGGTTATTTGTTTTAAAGTCACACTTTGCATGCTCATAGTATCATGAGGAGAAGTAGACCTCCAGTTGGCCGGGATCAGCCCGAAGACAGACTGGACAGACTGGAAAGATTAGTTGAAGGTTTGGCCCGCGAGTTGAGGCAAACGAGACAGCAGTACGCCAGTGCCGCGTCGACTCAGGCCGAGCAGACCAACGGCCGAAATGTAGTCCCGCCTCCACCTCCTCCGGTACTGCAAGTTCCTCCGCAGTCAGCCTTATATGGGGATGGCACGATAGCTTTGATCAGGGAGTTCAAGAAAATGAAACCACCGAGATTTTCTGGGGGTATAGAGCCAATGAAGGCTGAGGTGTGGGTTTTGGAAATGGAAAAGTTGTTCGAGATCTTTCCTAGCACCGACGCTCAGAAGGTGATGTTGGCAGCATTCACGTTAGATGATGACGCTCGCAGATGGTGGATGATGGTTTGAGAAAACAATCCAGATCTGACCTGGATTCAATTCTTAGAGTTGTTCTATAACAAACATTTTCCCCTCAGTGTTCGAAACCGCAAGGCTACCGAATTTTAGACTTTGACGCAAGGCGACCGAACAGTGGCGGAATATGACCGCGCTTTTACTGAATTGGCGAGGTTTGCACCTCACATGGCCAACGATGAATACATGAAGGCCAGGAAGTTCGAGAGTGGGCTCCGCGGACCGATTCAAGACCGGGTTAACTTGTATAATATGCCGACTTACGCCGAAGTGTTGGACAAAGCCATTCAGGCCGAAGCTAACCTGAATCGATACCAGAGTTCGAGGGAGAACCAGCGAAAGAGACAGAACTATGACAATTGCCGAGGACAGCTGGACACCAAGAAGAAGACGAACATGAGCAGTGCTGGTAACCTGAGGCAGGAAGGTAGTGCTAAACCGACGCGTTCGGATTGTGGGAAGCAACATTTCGGGGTCTGTCGATGGACGTCTGGAGCTTGTTATGAATGTGGTGAAATGGGTCATTATGTGAAAGATTGCCCTAAGACAAAGGCTGATAACAACAAGAAAGGTGAGAATATCTCAGGTTCCGTCCAGAAGGGTAATGTTGGAAAAGGACAGATGAGACAGGGCAAAGTGTTTGCGCTAGTACCAGGAGACACTCAGAATGCTGAGACAGTGGTGTCAGGTATACTCCTAATTTGCTCCCAAAATGCCTATGTGTTGATTGATTCGGGTTCTACGCATTCGTTTGTATCTGCTAAGTTTGCCGAGAAGATTAATAGAGAACTAGAACCCCTTGATTATGTATTATCTGTATCTACTCCATCTGGGAGATCTATGATTGTAGTATCCATTTACAGAGCATGTGTTGTTGTGATTGAGAATGTTGAATTGTTAGTAGATTTAATGCCTCTGGACATACCTCATTTTGATCTTATACTGGGAATGGATTGGTTAGTCGCAAATCATGCATCTATTAATTGTGTTTCGAAAAGTGTCACACTGAGACCCTCAAACCTAGCCGAGGTTATTTTCCAGGGTAAAGGGATAGTGCCCCCACCTTACTTGATTTCGTCCATTAAAGCCTATAAGTTAATTCAGAAAGGGTGTCGAGGCTACTTGTGTAGTATATTGAGTGATCAGAATGGAAATGTTAATTTAGCCGACATCCCAGTGGTTAGTGAATTCCCCGACGTCTTCCCGAACGAATTGTCTGGCCACTTAACCGATAGAGAAATAGAGTTTACAGTTGATGTCATGTCAGGAACACAGCCGATCTCCAAAACACCCTATAGGATGGCCCCAGCTGAACTTAGGGAATTGAAACTACAATTACAAGAATTGTTGGATAAGGGATTTATTAGGCCGAGCACTTCACCATAGGGAGCACCTGTTTTATTTGTTAAGAAAAAGGATGGCACACTCTGTCTTTGCATCGACTATAGAGAACTTAATAAAGTCACTATCAAGAACAAGTACCCATTACCTAGGATTGATGATTTGCTTGATCAATTACAAGGAGCATGAGTCTTTTCTAAGATCGACCTTAGGTCTGGTTACCACCAGCAGTTAAAGCCGAAGATGTTGAGAAGACCGCTTTTCGAACAAGATATGGCCACTACAAATTTCTAGTGATGCCTTTTGGGGTGACCAATGCCCTTGCTGCATTTATGGATTTAATGAACAGAGTCTTCAAGCCATATTTAGATGAGTTTGTAGTTGTCTTCATCGGTGATATATTGATCTATTCCAAGAGTAAAGCTGAACATGAAAATCATTTGAGACTTGCCTTACAAATTTTGAGAGACCGGAAATTGTATGCTAAGTTTAACAAGTGTGAGTTTTGGCTTCCTACTATCTCATTCTTGGGTCATGTGATTAATGAAGAGGGCATCTCGGTTGATCCTAGCAAAATTGAAGCCGTGGTAAATTGGCCGAGGCCGACTAATGTGTCCGAGATTCATAGTTTTCTGGGTTTGGCAGGTTATTACAGGAAGTTTGTGAAGGATTTCTCAAGGATTGCAATTCCATTGACGCAATTGACTAAGAAGGGAACACTGTATGAATGGACTAAAGATCGGGAGTCAGCTTTCCAGGAACTGAAGACGAGGTTAGTTACAGCACCAGTACTTGTACTCCCATCAGGTAATGAAGAGTTTCATATCTATAGTGATGCATCGCATAAGGGTTTGGGTTGTGTATTGATGCAAAAGGGTAAAGTCATAGCATATGCATCTCGTTAGTTAAAGCCACATGAAAGGAACTATCCCACCCATGATTTGGAGCTAGCAGCCGTTGTATTTTCTTTAAAGATTTGGCGTCACTATTTGTATAGAGCTTCTTGTCAGGTTTTTTACAGATCATAAGAGTTTAAAGTACCTGTTCACTCAGAAGGAATTGAATTTGAGACAGAGAAGGTGGCTCGAGTTGTTGAAAGACTATGATATGCAAATTCAATATCACCCAGGTAAAGCTAATAATGTAGCCGACGTTTTGAGCAGAAAATCAGATGGAAATTTGGCGTGTTTGACCATGATAGCAGTGGAGCCGACTATTGTTGATGAGGTAAAGACAAGACAGATGGAGGATAAATTCTTCAAGAAAGTAGCCGAGGAGATTGTCACAAAGCCGAGATCAGGGTATACCATCGAAAATCAAGTGCTTAAGTTTGAAGGAAGGTTATGCGTGGCCGACATCCCAGAGTTGAAAAGGAGAATTTTACAGGAAGCTCACAGTTCCAAGTTTACTGTTCATCCAGGGAACACCAAGATGTATCAGGATGTGAAACAGACGTTTTGGTGGCCAAATATGAAAAGAGAAATAGCCGAATTCGTGTCCCAGTGTTTGCATTGTCAACAAGTGAAAGCAGAACATCAAAGACTGGCAGGACTTCTTCAACCTTTGCCGATTCCTGAGTGGAAATGGGAACACATCTCCATGGATTTTGTGATTGGTTTGCCGAAGACACCGAAAGGTATGGATTCGATTTAGGTTGTTATTGATAGATTAACTAAGTCAGCACACTTCTACCTGTTAAGACTACTTTTAACACCGATCAACTTGCCTTGTTATACGTAAACGAGATTGTTAGACTTCATGGAGTGCCGATGTCTATTGTGTCAGACCGAGATCCTAAATTTGTTTCTAGATTTTGGCAGAGTCTACAGAGGGCTTTCGGAGCTGAGCTGAGATTTAGTACAGCTTTTCATCCCCAGACGGATGGGCAGACAGAGAGGACGATTCAGACACTTGAAGATATGCTTAGACTTTGTGTATTGGACTTCCTAGGAAGTTGGGGAGCGCACTTGCCCTTAGTGGAATTCGCTTACAACAACAGTTATCAAGCTAGTATTGGCATGGCGCCGTATTAAGCTTTGTACAGAAGAAAGTGTAGGTCGCCGATATGTTGGACCGAAATTGGAGACCGAGCTCTGCTTGGTCCCGAATTGATTCAGGTGACAACAGAGAAGATTAAACTTATCCAACAGCGGATTAAAACTGCCCAGAGCCGACAAAAGAGCTACGCCGACCAGAGAAGGAATGAGTTAGAATTCGAAGTTGGGGATCATGTATTCCTGAAAGTTTCACCAATGAAAGGAGTTTCCAGATTTGGAAAGAAAGGTAAATTAGCACCCCGTTATATTGGGCCATTTGAAATTCTTGACAAGGTTAACTCCGTTGCCTACAGCTTGCTTTGCCACCCGAATTAAGCCAAGTCCATAATGTGTTTCATGTTTCGATGTTAAGATAGTACATCCGAGATCCACTGCATATAATTGATCATTCTGGGATTACAGTTAATGAGGATTTGGGCTATGAGGAGAAACCAATGAGGATTATTGACAAGCAAGTGAGACAGTTGAGAAACAAATCGATACCAATGGTAAAGGTCGAATGGAAGGAGCATTATGGCACAGAAGCCAAGTGGGAAAAGGAAAAGGATGCGAGAATCCGTTACCCGGAGTTGGTCATAGAGCAAGGTAATTTAAGTTTCGGGACCAAACTTCTTTAAGGAGGTAGACTGTAGCAACACTCACCTTACTCTTGTCATACTTGCATACATTCACGCACGATCTTGTCTTGTTATGTTGTTTTGCAAGATTTTCCTTGCCTTGTTTTGTTCAAGTATTGCTTGCATGATTTTGTTCCTTGCTTGGTGTGTAGCCGAGGTCATCTTGAGCTTAGTTCACCTCTGAACCTTTGTACTTAGAACTGTTTTGGAACCACTTGGCCGACCCCCATTTTCACCTCGGGCATGTTTGCCGAGATGTTTTGCACTTAGTGATCCTCGTCCTTGGGCAGGTATGGCCTAGACCGAGGTGTGGCACACCCCGGCCAAGGTGTGGCACAGCTTAGTCAAGTGTCGTCCTCCCTAGCCGATGTCTTTGTTACCCTGTTGCCGAAGCTTTGACTTTAGCCGATGCCATTACTTGCCGATGTGTCTTACCTTAGCTTGCTGCATACGCTTTGTCATAGACTTGTCTTGTCAATCAATCACCTTTTGGAGTTGAACCAACCCGGTAGCGCCGCGTGTCCGAGCTGATTGTTAAGACAGCCGGCAGACCTAGAAACAAATCATTTTGTCTCAAATCTTTGCCTTTAGAGAGAGAAGCTCTAGAGAAAGCAGGAGAAGTTCTTGAGTGAGAAATAAATCTTCCAAGCTTGATCTTCGAGGGTTGAACCGTTGGGTTCGAGTTTTGAGGTTAGAATCTTAACCTACTCTTGTTGTTCTTATTGATCATCTAGCTGCATTGCATGATCGAATTTGTTTTGCATGTCATGCATCGATTTGAAGTTGGTTTCGGAAGAGAAAGTTAGTATTCATGTGTTCTTGAAGAAAAGTCTCGTTTTGATCCGAAAGTTTGGAACAAGAAGCATGTTTTGTGTTTGTTCTTGCATGAACTTCTTGTATGGGTACCCAGGTCCATGTTTTGAACTCATGGCATGAAATCTCAGATTTTTGTAACAAGTTTTGAACTTGCATTCATCTTCCTCATGATCATGTTCATCATGTTCTTCATGTTCTTCGAGGGGAAACCCAGGTTTTCCCGACCTTGCTTTTGAATGTGGTCATCGGGACCACACCTCGGCAAGAAGGTGTGGGACCTCGGCAAAGACCTGGTTGGTACCCAGTGTGTTTTCATGAGACGGGAGCAGTGTTTAAACTCCCAGCATGTTTTGCTTTGTTATTGACTTGGACCTGGTGAGGATGCCGAGATCACTTGCATGCATATAAAGCTTGTTTTGAGAATGTGATTTGCCATGTGATTGTAGGTCCTTGATTGCTTTGAGCCTACACCCGAGGAGATCTATGTGAGTGGTATTTCTAATAAAGCTATGTTATACTGTTTTGATAAATCTTGTTTTGCTTTGTTCTGACGAAAGTATTTGTTAAGCATGAATGAATAGCTCTGTTTTGATGTATCAAGTATAAGCCTTGTTTTGATGTCATTCTTGAAAAGTCCCTTGTACTGGAGGACTCTAAACTTTCGCAGCACTAAGTATAAAAGGATACGATCCTTTCTTGGATAGACTATCGTGTTAAAGCGGGCTACGGGCCTAAGTAACACAAGTTCCATCGTGTTAAAAAGAGCTACGGGCTTAAGTAACACAAGTCCCTTGTGCTGGAGGACTATAAACTTTCGCAGTACCTTCGACTAATCGATTATGGATCGTGCAATCCTTGTTTTGCCACTGACGGTTTACCGCGTGGGTTTGTTTGTTCGGAAAGCTTGATTTGTGTTTTGCCGATGCCAGTAAGCATCCCTTGAGACTTGTAAGACTTGATATATGAATACGGTTCATCTCTTGCTTTGATAAAGTTTTGATGTGTTTTGCTCTGAAAGGATCTCGGCTAATATTTCGTATGGTTCTTGGCATGTTTCGTTTTGAAAGACTTCGGCTATATTCATGCAAAACCTCTACTTCTAGTACCATTCACTGAGTATCCAAGCTCACCCTCTCTCTATATATGTAGGTGATGAGCAGGACGTCGGCAATGCCTAGACTGTTTTTGAAAGCTTGTTTTGGATCCATGCTTTTGTCGGCTTTGTTTTATATTCACGTCGGCGATGTCATTTTGCCTATGTCAGCGAATCTTGAAAATCATGCTTCTTGGCTTGTGTTCACTGTATTTTGTATATGTCGGCTCGAGAAGCCTTTTGATCAAGATGCAATACGTATTTTACCTTGTTGTATTCGATTTGTAAAGTTATGTGAAAATGTATGCCATTCCATTTGATCTATGCACAACTCTTATGGACCACTTGTATTTTGATTTATTGCTTCCGCATTTGTGAGCCCCATATACTATACTCTGATTGTGTTAAGCTTTTGAAAATTGGCCATCGGTAATCTCGGATTACTGGCCATCACGGCACCAAACTACTAGGGGCGGTTTGGGATCGTGACACTTATTTCTTAATAGTATTGTTATAATCTCGCATGTCCTATCTTATATTTGTTTCTTGTGTTAGTTCCATAATAGTTTTGTTGTAAATTTGCATGTCCTATCTTATATTAGTTTTCTTGTTTTAGTTTCATGTTAATTTTGTTATAATCTTACATATTTTATCTTATATTTTTTTTCTTGTTTTAGTTTCATGTTGGTTTTGTTTGTAATCTTGCATGTTCTATCTTATATTTGTTTACTTGTTTTAGTTTTATGTTGGATTTGTTGTAATCTTGCATGTTCTATCTTATATTTGTTTTCTTATTTTCGTTTCATATTAGTTTTGTAATTATCTTGTACTTTCTATTTAATATTTGTTGTCTTGTTTTAAACTAACCGGTAATGGTTAGTTAAGCCAACTACATATTCTTTGTTTGTGCTTTTCTCGGTGTTGCAACATGACATGTTTTGCTAGGCCTTGCCAGCCTTCAGATCTATTTGGCTGGCCGGTTAACTTCTTTTGGATGAAATGACGCAGTCTTCTGGTGTTGCGTATACCAATCTCATATGGTCTTCAAGGAACATGAAGCTTCTCTTTTATTTCCCTTTGAGTGTTTTGTGAGTTTTTTATTTTATTTTATTTTTATTGTAATGTTCTTTCTCTCTCATTTGGTTTGTAATTATTTATTCAAAGTGTTGTAATAATTTCTCACCTCGCTTCTTTCTATCCCGTTCTTTTATTTGCTTTCCTTATTTGTAAATAACTATCATTTTTTTTTTCGTCCTATCTATGCTTTATATCCATGTTTCATGCATCTTGATTCGAATAAATTTGTTTTTGTAGATTTTAATCAATTCTTATATAATTATGTACGCTACCTCATGTTCTTGGGATCATTCACATGTCATATCTTAGAAGTTGAATCTTTAATTGCATTTCATATGTGCATTGCAAGAGGATTTTGTATATAAGATCATGCATATTTCACTAACTTTGTTTTGTAGCTATTTGTGGGACGTCAGTAAGTATGTAAGTTTTTATGGTTTAGCATCCCACTTATGTGTATTCTTTTTTACTATGTTTGAGCATCTTACTATGTGGCTATTTGCTTACTTGATATAACTGTATGAATGCCGGTGGATAGAGGTTGTGTCTCTTAATTTGGAATGATATTAATTTTTCATGTTTGTAAACTCAATTTCTTTGGGTTGTATATCTTCAAAATTCTTTCCAAACACATGAATCACGTTGTTCCAAAATAATTGACATAGTCTAAACTTGTATGCTTCACGCAGTAAATTTTAGGATTTTTTTAATAACCGGAATATGAACATATAAAGTCAATAAAACTCATGTCATGGTTTAGTAGAGACCGATCTTTGATCGGGTGAGCGAGAATGCTCAAATAATGACCTTTCACTCTCATATAAAAGGTTCCGAGTCAAGTATTCTTGGTTACGATGAACAGTGCCCTTGGCATGAGTCACTGGTTTTCTGATTTTCTCAAAAATATTGGATGGTGACTTTAAGATCTAGTAATGTAGTCCATTTTTGACAAAGATTTTATATTAAAACAAGTTTTCCATAAAAGTAACCAAATCTAGACTCTCATTTATGTTTCACATTGCACTCGTGAGATAAGATCATAGATAATGGAGGATCCAAATTGTTAACGTGTGCGGATACCACCTAAGCATGTTACAGTTTTTGGCTACTCTGTTGGGGATTTTATGAAACCTTAACTCGAACATCATGATATGACTTTTATTTTCAATTATATGTTCATTGCCTTGCATACATGGGTGCACTTAAACTCCCTATGTTGCCCAGATATTGTTGGAAGCACAGGTACTCTTTTTATGACACTATACCTATCTCTACGTTACTTTTGAGGCCTTGTGTTATAACCTTTTGTGATCTGTCAAAAAGGTAGCTTTGTTATCTAAGGTTCTTGGACTTCAAACAGAGGCTATATTGACTCTTCTGATTTCTTGAGATCTTCATTAGTTATGACCTAAAGGAGTCTTTGGCAATGTCACCTTGACTTTAACCCTTAGAGTAGAGTCAACCTTGTACATATAGTGAGCTATAATACCTTCTAAAATTAGAACAGGATGCTCTCCCATTTCTAGAATGTATGATGCCGCTTGTTTGAATATGAAGCTCTAGATCATTTCAAAACTAGGACAGGGTAACCCTAACCCCCATAGGGGTGTTTGTTCTCTTTCCTGCTATGTGCTATGTGCAATGTATGGGATCTATACAGGACTTATTGCATTCAGTTGTTCAGGCATTTCAGTTGTGGAATCGAGTTCAGTTTTTTTCAGTGTGATTTAGTAGTAATCATTTGAGCCAGCATGCTGTTGATAATACTAGTAGGAAGTGATAGGGACAATCAAAGTGCAAATAACAGTGGGTCCATCTGAGCATGAAGCCCAATTTCATGTCATGGATGTTCCTGTAACATTCAACTTGCTATTGGGAAGGCCTTAGCTTTATCAGATGAAAGTTGCATCATCCATACTACATCAATTGGTAAAATACCTATATGACGAAGGAGTTGCCATTATTTTCAGAAATTCATCCATTCATCCTGCCCCAGAAGTCATTAACACCACTGTTAGAAATACAACATGGGGAGGAGTTTGTGTTCCTCTTAGGTTTTACATTGGTAGGGGCCTAGCTAGTTCAAACACTCATGGCAGAAGACGAAGGTTTATAGGTCAGTGCCCAATCAATCTATTTCATGAGTAAACTGGGTCACATTCCTGGGATGGGGTTAGGACAAAGTGGCAAGAAGGGTTTTGCTACAGTCGATGAGGTACCTCATAACCCACATGCATTTGGACTAGGGTATGCACCTACAACAGTTGACTAAAAAAGGAAAAATAAAGAAATCAAAGAGAGGATCAAGGCAAAAAGAACTGGGCGATAGTTTGAATTGGTCCATAAGCAAATTCGTGGAACCTTGAATGGGTACTTTGTCTGGGAATGAGAGGATTTCCTTTTTTGTAACTTCCCCGAGCCTTGGGTAAATTCTTGGAAGCAGCGTGTCCCCGGGTTTGAGATCTTCTTTGACCATCAACTGCAGGACAGTGATGAGGAAAGGGCTGAACCAAACATCGAAGCTAACTAGAGTATGGAAGATGACTCAGATGATAGCGAGCTTGGAGTAGGGACAACACTGGCTAGTCTCCTGACAGATCCTGCGACCGACCTAGAGAACTTGGACCTAGTACTCCAAGGTAAGCCAAAGAAAATAAATTAATTAGAAAAGCAATGCATGCTCTTAAATAATGCAATATGACTAATGCAATACATACAATATGCAAATAATTGGCTCAGCTACTAACATGGCATGTGAATCAATTTGATAGTATGTAGTTTAAGCACATTTTCTTGATAATAAACAACCATAAGATTAGAATGATGCGCTGAGCCAAATGTATGTAAAACGGATAGGTAAGCATGGTAATGATATGAAAAATATATGTAAAACATGATGCTACCATTATAAGTAGGTAAATAAAAGCGAGAAAAAAATGGGGTTGGAAGACATACACACATTATTACAATTTTTTCCCTCATGCAAGAGGATCCGAATAAATGTCCTAACTAATTACTGAATTAACTAACTATTACAATACAAAATGAATTAACTACAGTAGCTAATTATTACAAATTAGAATTGAACTAACTAATTAGCTACAATATGGAATTAATTAATTATTACAAGTTCACTACTTTAAGTACAGCATACTATTATTAAACATAATTTTAACGGGTCCCGAGAAACGAGGGATGGTTCATGCATAAATGCAAATTTCCACTCGAAAATGCCTCTATTCTGCTGCTAGAATGGTTATGTTGTGCAGTCAAAAAATTGAACTGTTTTTACACCAGAACATTGAACTGGTTCATGCATAAATGCAAATTTCCACCCGAAAATGCCTATGTTCTACTGCTAGAATGGTTTTGTTGTGCAGTTAGAAAATTGAACTGTTTTTACCTCAGCCTCTGTTCTGTTCTGCCATGAAAATGGCACTGCTAGCCTAAAATGAGGTGGCTGGCTGGCCAGTAAAAGTGGTCAGCCGTACAGAGAGATGGCCGGCCAGTCACTAGTTTTGGGTTCTCCTCTACTGCAACAGAAAAGAAATAAAGCACAAACAGAATATTTTTAGGCAATGTTTGTCTACCTTGTCTCTCCTTGTCATTAAACAGATCAAATGAATGGTAGGCTTGATTCACAAGCCATTAATTGGCGCAAACTCATTGCTTGACGACTTATGAATCAAGGGACACAAGCTCAATAAATGATAATGAAAGACCCACAAACCTCTTCCCTATCATAGAATTGATCAATACTTGGTTCAACTTCAGGTAATCTATACAAAGTCGCAACGTACTATCTCTCTTTTTGGCAAAAAGAGCTAGTGCTCCCCAAAGCGAAGTACTAGGACGGATAAAACCCTTGTTCAACAGTTCTTGGAGTTGAATCTTCAACGCACTTAACTCGGCAGGTACAAATCTATACGGTGCCATAAAAATCGGTGTCATGCCAGTCACTAGCTCAATTGAGAACTCAATCTCACGGTGAGGTGGTAAATTGGTAAAAACCTCGGGAAAAACATCCAGGTATTTACAAACCACCCTTGGCAACTCACATCGGACTTCATCACACTCCCTATTCAAAAAGTTGGCAAGAAGGCAACTAAGTTCACTTCGTTCACACAGATCATACACCGGTGATACGACTCTATCAACCTAGTCCCCCAAGAAATAAAAGCAATCACCGTTCAAGGTACATACAGTAACCCTCTGATAGTAGCAATCTATAACAGCTTGATATGATGACAACCAATCCATATCCAAAATAACATCAAAACCAGACATGTCAATCAACACAAATGCAAAAGGAAGTCGGTGATCGGCAACCTCTATGTCACAACCCCGACACCTGTGTTTCAAAATAACCACGCCACCAATAAGTGACTCTATACATGTAAAAGAGGCTAACTGAGTCAACTCTAACCCAAAATCGATGCAAATGCAGACGAGATAAATGTCATGACTCGAACCCGCTCCTAAAAGTTTGGGTCATAACCGGCCAGTAATCCGAAGATTACCGAAGGCCTCAAACGATTATACAGAATATTTATGCTAATGAGGCTATAAACAGAAGTATATAATAAAAAGAAGGCCATTAAGTTGTACCAATCATGAGCAAAATCATAAAGTTAATCACGTAACACAATAATACATATACATGCTCATCAAAAATATAAGAACCAGAGAAAAATTATACATAATGTTTACAACCCAAGACCATGAAAGCAAAAACATAATAAGGTCAAAGTGTGGTTTGAGTCAAGACAAAACTCTGTCTAGGAGGCTTGACTCGATTAGATCACAAAAGGCTCTTAAAGCTAACTCTAGAGGTGTACTCCATACTACTAATCACCTACATGTACATACATGAAATTGGGTGAGCGAAACTCAATGAGTAATAATACAGTAAAGAATTGTAAGTAGATGATCATAAGATTCTCACAATATCCATAATCATATAAACCAAGCAGCCTCAGGCCCAAGCATATAACAAGCGGCCTCAAGCCCAATCATTTATCAAGCAACCTCAGACCTAATTATTTAACAAGCGGCCTTGAGCCCAATTATTTAAGAAGCAGCCTCGGGCCTAATTATTTAACAAACGGCCTCAGGCCCAATCATTTAACAAGCGGCCTCAGGCCCAATCATTTATCACATGTCATATAATATCAATGAAGTTTCATCTTTTCCAATCAATTCATAATGTTGGCACCAATCACTGTTCATTGTTCAAGATACGCAAAAAAGAGTATAAGTGTACTATATTACTACTCATAGTGCATTTGGTTTTGTGGCGTTGCCTCCGGCACACAATCTACACCAAACATGTCACATACACATTCGATAAATCATTTGTTTCAATTCGTACACTTTTCTTTAATTTCTCTCAAGTGTTCAATGTTAATCTTCTCTACATGTGAACCACGTACAGAGCATGTTCCAAAGATGTACTTTAAACGACCCTAAATGTTCATGACTTAAATTAATGTTTCTTACAATAATTTCACATGTTTTTCATTGAACATATCATGTTTCCTTATTTAAGATTTAAGGAAATAGCAAGAAGTGAAAGGAAACCAAGTTAGGATGGGAAATGGCATGAAACGGTTAAAAGAAAATAAACATCCTTCACTAATTTGAGCATATCTATTTGTGTACATATAATTTGGATGTGAGACCACATCATTAGAAACTAAACTTCCAGGGTTTCAATTTAGGCTCAAGAATCGCTTAAAACGGAGTTCGGATGAAGGAGATATGCATTTTTGAAGTTGAGCTGAAACAAGGGTTCCGCTCATGTGGCCCAAATTCTCTTGAATGCGCCCAAAGAGCAGAATGAAAACCTCTGTTTTTCTACGTGTTCCACTAGTGCGGTCTGGGCAAAATCAGATAATCCGAAAATGGCACAAAAATGCAAACTTCCCAAACTCATTTCCATGTCCAAATCAACGCAAAACTCACTCAAAAACATGATATACTTGCATGATTTAGGTATAATTCCACATCAATCTTGCCTCACCATTAGATTCATCGTCTTATCTATTTCATATATTCATAATTTACATCTTCAAGCTCAAACATACATGAACATGTTGAATCTTCCTACAAATCTTAGTTATATGAACCAACTAGAGTTTATTTCATGGATTAATCATAAGATTGAACTCAAATCAAACAAAAAATGAAAAGATTAAGGTTTTATTTCTTACATTTAGTTCAACCCATTACACAACCCAAAACCCTAGCTCAAAATGACAAATTTCTTCTTGATTTCATGCCAAAGATGAGTTAAAGACAAAGATTTCAAGTAAATTTCTATACCTTAGCTTCAATCTAGGGTTTTCCCTTTGAAACTCTAGCATGATCCTAGCTTATTCTCTTCTTCTCTCTCTCTCTCTCTCTAACACACTCTGTAGCAAGTCTTAACAAGAATGAAGAACCTAAGAGGGCCAGAGATATATAAATTAGGCTAATTAAACATTATGAATTGTAATTTTCAAAATTTCACCAAAGGCTCTAAAAATCAAGCTAATCACAGATATGAAGTCAATTTTGGTTCATCATGCCTCTAAGGCTTTCAAATTCAATTCAAAGTTGTAATTGCAACAGATTTTTCAACACTTCAACATATATGAATTTCAAAATCATGTAAGTCATATAATTAAGCTTACAAATTCATATCAAGCATATAATCACATGCATAATTAAGCATAATACATGTTGGGATATCACAGAGACACTACTTGTTAGGCTACTCGATAATTCTGGTTTCAAGATTAGACCCCATCAAATATCTCTTTGAGAAACCAGTGCTTACCAGTAGACTAGCCCGTTGGTTGCTTTTGCTTTCTGAATTCGACCTCAAGTATGTCTCTCGCAAATTTGTTAAAGGAAGGGTCGTGGCAGAATTTTTGGCTGATCACCCCGATTGAAGGAGAGAAAGATATGGATTACTCATCCCAGATGAGGAGGTCATGCAGGTGGAAAAAGACACTTGAAAGTTGTACATTGATGGAGTGTCCAATCAATTTGGCTACGAGATAGGTGTGTTGTTCATAGCTCCAAATGATTCACATATCCCTTTAGCTTTCAAACTCCGATTCAGGGTGTCCAACAACCAAGAAGAATATGAAGTGTGCATTGTTGGACTGGAAATAGCTCTAGAGCTGGAGGCAATAAGGTTAAATATGATTGGGGATTCAAACTTGGTCGTCTCTCAAGCCAATGGAGACTAGAAGGTTAAAAAGGAGACAATGAAAGACTATCATTAGACCTTGGACATGTTAATCCCAAGGTTTGAAAGACTTACATTTACACACTTGTTGAAAGAGAACAATCGATTTGCTGAAGCATTAGAAACTCTAACCTCAATGGTTGATATAGCAATTGGGGTTAAGATGCACCCAATCCTTATAGAACAAAGATATACACCCGCCTATGAAATGGTAGCTACAACAGAAGAGGTTCAAGATGAAAATCCTTAGTACTTTGATATTTGGAACTTTTTGGAAAATAGTACATACCCGCAAGGGGCAAATGATAAGGAAAAAAGGGGAATACAATGTCTCTCTACTCTATTCATTATATGTGGGGATAAGTTGTACAAAAGGGAATATCTGGGAATGCACAAGCTGTGTGTAGAGGAAGAAGAGGCATGGCGTATTATGGAGGCCATCCATGGAGGAGAGTGTAGAGCCCATATAAACAATATATTGTTGGCCAGAAAGATCCTGAGGCAGGAGGATACTACTGGTTAACCATAGACAGTGATTGTATCAACTTTGTTAGGAAATGTCACAAATGTCAAATCCACACCAATCATATGAATATCCCGCAATCAAAACTCTACAACATAACTTCGCCTTGGCCTCTCTCAGTCTGGGGCATATATGTCATCAGGGCAATCACATCAAAGGGTTCAAACAACACCAGTTTATCTTGGTTGCCATTGGTTATTTTACCAAGTAGGTTGAAGCACAATCATTTTTAGTGTTAAAAGCATCGCACATGGCCAAATTTATCAGGAATAATATCATTTGCAGATACGGGGTGCTAGACAAAATAATTTTAGACAATGACAAGTATTTTAGAAGATAAGTGAAAGTTCTACTTGAGAAATATAACGTGGCTTTTCACAAGTCATCAACTTACTAGCCGCAAACCAATGGAGCCATTAAAGCTGTAAATAAGAACATCAGGACCATTTTGCGTAAGATGGTGGAAACTTATAGAGATTGGCTAGATAAGCTGCCTTTTACACTTTGGGGATATACGACATCAATTCGAACGTCTACGAGGGCAATCCCTTATTGATTGGTATATGAAATGGAGGTTGTTTTGTTGATCGAATTAGAAATACCTTCATTGAGGATTATGACTGAATGTCAGATAGCAGAACTTGATTGGCAACAGAACCGATTTGAGGAGCTGATGCTATTTGGTGAGCAAAAATTGAAGGAGTTATACCACATCTAGGGGTATCAACGCAAGATCACTAGAGAAATCAACAAAAAGGTCAAATCTAGGAATTTAAGGGAAGGGGACTTAGTGCTAAAGGATAACCGAGCTTCTAGTCATGACCCTAAGGGTAAGTTCAGTCCCAATGGATGGGTCCCTACATCATCAAATCGATCTAGTCAGGGGGAGCAGTCATTCTTATGGATTTGGATGGTTTGGAGTTGTCACAACTAATCAACATGGACAAGATGAAGAACTACTATCTTTAAGAGGCTCGCTAGGCCGAAAACCCAGAAGGGCGACCTAGGCAAAAGTTAGAGCAGAAAAACAAGAAAATAGAAAATGAAATATGAAATATGAGAAAAATAAAATTAAAAAAAAAAACTTGCAAGATCGAAAACCTGAAAAAATGACTTTGGCAAAAGTTAGAGCACAAAAGGAGATGGTCAATACTCGAGTGAACCTTAGCCGGAACTATGTATGGCCTGATTCCTATCTTTGGGATACATAGGCAGTTTCATCTTGAAGTTCAGCCTAATCATTTTTCAACTTACTCATCCCATCCATGTTTGATTGGTGTATCTTTATTCGACTGGACTATCCAATATGTTTAATTAGCTTGTCTCGTTTGGTTCAGTTGTCCTTCATGATGGGTTCAGTTGCAAGGCAAATTCAGTTGTTCATCTCAAGGGTTGGTGTCATATTAGCGGGGTAGTGGCCATTTGCAAATACAGATTTTGTGGACTTTTAATGAAGCTGACTGATTGTCTTTGGAATTATTTCATATTTTATAAAATCCAAACCATTCTTTGGACTAGAAAGGGAAAATTTTAGTGCTTATAATTTGGCTCACATGATTTCAAGGTAGAAAATGGAACAACTATGCTAATTTACCTCTAATGTTGATCAAAATTGCTTTAATAGAAGGGAGGGGAAAACACACACACACACACACACACACACACACACACACACAAAAGACAAAGCAATGAACTAAGGGCATAGTCGAGTCCGGTTTTCTTTCTTTTCCCCGCACTCTAAAGTTCTTGTCACCTAAATCAAGCACTCACTAGAAAATGCACAGTAGTTGTCTCCAACGATGCCTTTCAATCGGGCGATCAACCAGGGGGTCAACCGGTGTTGTTCTGTTTTGCGTCCATTTTGTTCCGACAAGCGCAAAGGGGAGTGTTTGGGATGGTTTTTTCTTTGTTTTCCTTTCATTAAGTTGTATTTTGTGTTTTGATCAATTATAGGCACGATATTCAATTCAGAATTCATTGAAGTACATAGACTTTCAAATTCAAAATTCAAAACAAAATGACTTTCATGCTCGGTGTTGTGTCATTCATAACATTCGGATTTGCAAATTTTTTTTATTATTAATGCCAGGGATCAATCCCAATCAAAAGTTTACAAAAAGAGTTGAAGCTCAGTGCCCACTCTCAAGCAAAAAACACAAGAAAAAAAAAATAAATAGAGAATGCAAGCATTTCCGGTGACTGGTGTTTCCAATGGCAAAGGTTACAGGCCGATGCTTTAGTTTTTCCAGCCACTTCTTTTGTCGATTGCTTGACTCCTTGGAAGTCTTTGAAGACTCTGTGTCAATATTTATAGCGCCTCCAAAAGAGATTATTCCCCGTCGACTGTCAACTGCGGAGTGTGAAGGTACTCTGAATCAGGCCATGCATGTAGGCTACCTTTTCAGCTCTTTGTTCTCATTCTTCAGTGCACTAATCTCTGCTCGAGCATCCTTATACATACTCTGGAGCATAGATAGTTGGACGTTTAATCGGTGCACCTTACTTGTCTTGTTTTGCAGCCGATGTGACAAATTAGAGACTGCGGTCACCGTCTCCACACAAGACTTCAAAGTGAAGTGGTTGGCCTCAATATTAGATTGCGCTGAGAAAATTGAGAACAAGGGTAGGCGCTATAGCGATTCCGGGTGTTACCCCTTGTTGTACAGTGATCCGAACTTGGTTCCGTGGATGTTAGCAGTTGTTTATATCTTGTTTACATCCTTTCGTACTTTATATTTGAGTTATGGGATGTGTTGGGCATGTTCTGAACAGGTAGGTTGAGTTTTGGTCCCAAGTGTAGTTACCCAGGTTTTTGGTGTTACGCTCAAGCGGATCATTCTTCGCTCGAGCAGAGTTTGGTGGTTGTCCGCTCGAGCGGGCTTTCTTGCGCTCGAGCATGGTTTACACCCTTCCAATATTTCGTGCCCCTGCAAAACTTCTGCAGGTGTGTTTTCTACGCTCGAGCGAGTTTCTTGCGCTCGAGCGGGCTTGTTGGTGCTCGAGCGGGTAGTTCGTTTTCTGAAAAAGTTCTGGGAGATGAAAATCTACGCTTGAGCGGACTGGTTCTTCACGCTCGAGCGGATGTGTTTTGCTTTTGTTTCTTGGTGCTCGAGTAGGCCTTCTTGCGCTCGAGCGGTTCCAGATTTTTTTGCTTGACGCTCGAGCGTTCTATTCTATGCTAGAGCGGGTCATACGTATATGAGTCATCCGCTGGGCAATTTTAAATCACTTTCTACATTTCCTTTCCCTCTCTTACTTTCTCAAAATCGATTTTGAGGGCCTCTCTCTCTAGGATCTCCCTTCTCTCTAAGGTTTGATCTAGCTAGAGTGTCCTCCTATCCTTCGGCCTTTGTAAAAAGTGTGTTGATCGTCGAGGGCTTCGCTTTGATCTGTGGATCTTAGTATTTGGAGCATTTTGGTTTTCTTCAACTTCCCCGTTTGAGCTCTAACTTCGAGGTAGGGACATCCTACTCCTCTTTATGAGCTTTGTCCTTAAATTTTAGCATTTCGATATGTTGGGGGTTGTTGGGTAATTTTGAGAAAGTTTGGGCTTTTATGTAATTTTACAAAAGAAGGGGTTTTACTTATACAAACCTGTATGCATGTTTAGCATAGAGAATTGAGGTAAATGTTGGGTCATTGATAGAAATGGAACCTTAGGGTTGTTTTGTTAATTATGGAAAATACCCTAATTACATTGATAAATTAATTTCTAAAAAATTAATTTTGGGAAATGAGAAATTGAATTGAAAGTGTTGAAATTGGGAATGTATGGAATTAAAGGGTGTACTTGGATCATTTATCACTCACCTAGTTGAAATGTTGATATTTTATCCACTTGGTGCATTTATTTTCTGTTTAGAAATAACTGCTTTGGGCTATCGGTGGAGGATAGTCTTGAATGTTGTAAACAATGCATGATGATTAGGCAAACTAAAACTAATCGAGTTAGTATGCTATCAAATATAGCGGTTGGAATAATACATTAACTTTATGTATTGATTGATTATGTATATGACCTACGTGTTTATACATTGTGTGTATGGGAGGAGATAGGGGATGTACTCCACGGTTTAGGGGAAGATAGGGGATGGACCTCTAAATCGGATTTTGTTTGACATGGATACAGCACTACAATGTGTATCACGTGTGGATTATGGAAGTGTTTGAATTGATTTGATATAGCACTAAAATTTATATCGTTATCAATTGTGAAGTATAGAAGTTTTTCTATGTTATATTGATACAGCACAAAAATGTGTATCCCTCATGAAGTATGGAAGTGGTTTATGTGTTATTGATACAACACCAAAATGTGTATCCATCATGAATTTCAAAAGTGTTTTAAAGATGAGTCATAATCTTATTAAGTTATTTGGCTAGGTTCTGAGCCTTGTTTTCAAACTCAAAGTTGAAAAGAAGTGGGAAATGAAATGTAACATGGACTTGAATGTCATGAAACTGTGATGTGTTGTAAGTGGGAATATAAGTGCGGACCATCTATCGAATGCTGTTATTTTTGTCATTGTTTATAGTTGGTTTAGTATGTTTCTGCTGGGCCGTGACTCACCCTATATGGGACATTATTTTCAGGTACAAGTAGCATGCCACCTCCAAGGACATAGCTTGGGAGGCTAGAGGCAGACAGACTTTTTGGTTGATTTGTTTTTCTTCGATGTATTACATGTAAATTTCAAGCCAAGGGCTTAACATGTACATGAGTTAGTACTCATTTCTTGTAACCAAGTGTTGGCTTAGAAAGTTGTAAGCCCATAGGGCGTTTACTTTTGTTGTCAACATGTAATACTTTTGTAAGAACTACTCTGATAAATAGAAAGATTCTTATTTCTCTTTTATTATTGCAGGTCAAGAATGATGGGTTTTATGTATTTTTTGAGGGCGTTACAGGCGCAGGGGGCTTCTGCCGAGGTGCAGAAAAGCTGGCCTCAGCATTTTCAATTGGGGATTCCTTTAGGTTTAGAAAAAGGGAAAAAGTATGGCAGGATGAGGCTATGACAAAGGAGAGCAATGCCAAGAAGAGAGATTCCTTCAGCTTTTTTCTCTGCTCTCTCACAGGCCTCGATTTAGGAAAAGGTTGGAAAAGAAGAAGAATCCAAGAGAAGAGGGATTGCCGAGGCAATCTTTGACAATGGAGGCCAGTCTAACTGCTGTCAAGCGTGCCGTGATTGTTTAAATCACGCACCAGACATGATACTCAATGAAAACGAAAAGGCAAAGAGAGAGAGAGAGAGAGAGAGAGAGAGAGAGAAAGAGAGAGAGAGAGAGAGACAAAACAGGGAAGAGAGAGTGATATATATGTAATATGTATATAATTTGTATATATATGTATAATATGTATGTATCTATATATGAGTACTCGTCTGTACATATATACCGTATATGTATCCGTATGTATATATTGTGTATATATATGATATATATGGATGTGTGTGTGTCCGTATATATGTATTTTTATGTTTGTTTGTATATATATGTATGTGTATGTATCGGTATATGTAATTATATAAATTTATTTTTTATGTATATGTCTATGTATCCGTATTTTTGTTTGTACATGTATTTATATGTATGTATTTTGTATGGGTATCTATGTGTATACAAATGTATGTTGTATGTATAAAACAAAAAGAAGAAGAAAAATAAAAAACGGAAAAAACTCAAAAAGAAATTTTCAAATGGAAGAAAAAAATAGAAAATGGAAAAAATATTTGTGCATCAATCTCATATGGTTAAAACATTTCCCTTCTCCGTATGAATTACGATTAGGTATGTCTGTTGGTTACATCACATTTGCTCATTTCACGTGAAACGTTACGATTTGATGTTTGCCTGGTTAAAACCTACCCCCTCTTCGTATGAGATACGATTAGGTATGCCTGTCGGTTACACCACATTTTCTCTTTTCACGTGAAACTTGTTAGGATTTGACGTTTACCCAGTTAAAAAATTTCCCCTCTCCGTATGAAATACAGTTAGGTACGCCTGTTGTTTATACCACCTTTTCTCCTCTCATGTGAAATGCATTTGGATTTCGAGTTCACTTTGTCTCCTCTCGCTTGAGATGCATTTGGATTTGTTCACCATTTCTCCTCTTGCGTGAGACGTATTTGGATTTGTTCACTATTTCTCCTATCGTGTGAAACACGTTTGGATTTCGAGTTCACTTTTCTTCCTCTCACGCGAGACGCGTTTGGATTTTGAGTTCACCTATTATTTGTGTTCTGGCACATTTGCATGCGATGCACCCCCTGTTATGTTTCCTATCATTTGCACGAGGCTTGCCTCTCATGTTGTCATCTTCATATATTTATCATCACTCCATTACATTGCATTACATAATCATGAATTTTCAAATAACTAGCTTTGTGAAGCGTGCAAGTCCAACTTTCTAATTGCATTTTCGAGCATATCATTTGCATGTTGCCCTTGAACTACGCTGGTTTGATTCCTTGCAAAGGGATACGTTGGTAACCCTCAGGGTCAACCAACTGTATTTGCATCTTGTTTGTTTGCCCAAGTCTTACGGCCTTGTCAAAAGGGTCACCTTCGAGCTTTGACATTTACTCACGTCATGAAATGACTTCGAGCTCTGTCAAAGTGGGGTAACTGTAGACGCCCCATTTTGACCGGCCCTAAGACTTGAACGTTTTCTTTCGAACACCCAATGATGAAAATTGGAATGTGCTATTTTACAAATTTCTCAGCAGAAAAGTCAGGTTTAAGCTTTAATTCCAACTTTACACCCGTTTTGGCCAAATTATTTTACGCCTATTCAAAAATATTTTTTTTTTTGAACTTTTTCTTTTCCAAAAGATTTAGTAGTTTTGAAAAATTGACTCTCATACCACATGCAAGCCATGTGGTTTTGGAGATACCACATCGCAAGCCATGTATTTTTGGAGATACCACATCGCAAGCCATGTGTTTTTGGAAATATCACATGGCTACCCATGTGTTTTAGGTGTTTTGGGAATCTATAAAATATAACCTCATTTTGTTGGGAAAAAAAATAGAAAATTTTGTTTCAAAAAGAGGGAGAAAATTTTGGGTAGGAGAATTTTTGTTTCAAAAATCTTGAGGGAGAGAAATTGATTTTGAAACAACTTAAGTTATTTTGAGAGCAAGAGAGCCTTTTCAACCATCCAAAATTCTATTAAAACTAGAACTTGAAACATCTCCCTGAAATTCAAAGCATACACCATAACCTTGAGGGTAATCAAGAGGAAGTTTGGAAATCAAGAAGTTCAATCTTTCTGTGGAAGGTGAACTCTAACTCTTTCATTTTCATATATTTTCTATCTCATATTTATTTTCTTGCTTTCTATTTCATAGTGTTTTGTTATAATCCAAGTTTGCTTTCTATTTCATATTGTTTTGTTATAATCCAAGTGGTCAGTTTAGCTCATGTTTATTTTCTTGCTCTCTATTTCATAGTGTTTTGTTATAATCCAAATGGTTAGTTTAGCTCATATTTATTTTCTTGCTTTCTATTTCATAGTGTTTTGTTATAATCCAAGTGGTTAGTTTAGCACATATTTATTTTCTTGCTTTCTATTTCATAGTGCCTTGTTGTAATCCAAGTGGTAAGTGTAGCTCATATTTATTTTTTTCCTCTTATTTCGTAATAGTTTTGTTGTAATTTCTCATGTCCTATCTTATATTTATTTTCTTGTTTTAATTTCATAATAGTTTTGTTGTAATATTGCATGTCCTATCTTATATTTATTTTCTTGTTTTAGTTTCATTTTAGTTTTGTTGTAAGCTTGCATGTTATATCTTATAATTATTTCATTGTTTTAGTTTCATGTTGGTTTTGTTGTGATCTTACAGGTTCTATCTTATATTTATTTTCTGGTTTTAGTTTCATGTTAGTTTTATTGTAATCTTACGCTTTCTATTTTATATTTCTTATCTTGTTTTAATCTAACTGGGAGTGGTTTAGTTGAGCCATCTACATATTATTTGTTTGTGCTTTTCTCGGTGTTGTAACAAGACACGTTTTGCTAAGCCTAGTTGGTTGGCTGGCGTATTTGTGTAGCCAGTGAACTTCTTTTGGATGAAATGACGTAGTCTTCCCATGTTGCGCATACCAATCTCCTATGGTCTTCAAGGCACATGAAGCCTCTCTTTTATTTCCCTTTGAGTGTTTTGTGAGTTTTTATTTTATTTTATTTTATTTTTATTGTAATGTTCTTTCTCTCTCATTTGGTTTGTAATTATTTATTCAAAGTGTTATAATAATTCCTCACCACGCTTCTTTCTATCCCGTTCTTTTATTTTCTTTCCTTATTTGTAAATAACTATCATTTTTTTTTTCATCCTATCTATGCTTTTATCCATGTTTCATTCATCTTGATTCGGCTAAATTTGTATTTGTAGATGTTAATCAATTTTTATGTAATTATGTGTGCTACCTCATATTCTTAGGATGATTCACATGTCATATCTTAGAAGTCGATTCTTTAGTTGCATTTCATGTGTGAATTGCATTAGGATTTTGTATATAAGATCATGCATATTTTGCTAACTTTGTTCTGTAGTTGTTCGTGGGACGTCAGTAAATATGTAAGTTTTTATGCTTTAGCACCCCACTTGTGTGTGTTCTTTTTTACTATGTTTAAGCATCCTACCATGTGGCTACTTGCTTACTTGATATAACTATATAAATACCGATGGATAGAGGTTGTGTCGCTTAATTTGGAATGATGTTGATTTTTCATGTTTGTAAACTCAATTTCTTTGGGTTGAATATCTTCAAAATTCTTTCAAAACACATGAAATCACGTTGTTCCAAAATAAATGGCATAGTCTATACTTGTATGCTTCACATAGTAAATTTTAGGATTTATTTAATAACAGGAATATGAATGTATAAAGTCAATAAAACTCATATCATGGTTTAGTAGAGGCCGACCTTTGATCAGGTGCGCGGGGGTGCTCAAATAATGACTTTCGCCTCTCATACCTAAGGTTCTGAGCCAAGCATTCCTAGTTACGACGAACAGTGGCCTTGGCACGAGTCACAGGTTTCCTACTTTTCTCAAAAATATTAGGTGGCGACTCTATGATCTAGTGATGTAATCCATTTTTGGCAAAGATTTTGTATTAAAACGGGTTTTCCATAAAAATATAGCCAAATTTGGACTCTCATCTATGTTTCACATTGCACTTGTGAGACTAGATCAAAGGTAATCGAGGGTTCTAACTATTAACATATGTGGGTACCCCCCAGGTATGTTAGAGTAGTATACACCCTTAAAAATTCTGGCTCAGTAAGCATTTGGATATTTGATCAGCCTCCACTATTGCTTAGCAAGCAAGGCTTGGTTGAAAGTTAAAAAATTTCGAAAGCCCATGCCCCTTTCATCTTTTGATGAGCACGTAGTATCCCATTTAGCCCATTGCAGTCCTTTATTCCTTGGATCCCCTTTCTACCAATAATTGAGAATTCCTTTATCTAACTTGTGACAGAAATTATTTGGGAAGAAAAAACAAGCCATTGCGTACACTACGATGGCTTGCATAACAGGTTTTATGAGTGTTTCCTTCCGGCATGGGAAAAGAGTTTGTTCTTCCATCCTTGAATTTTGGACATCATTCTCTCAATGACAAACCCATATGCCTCCGTTTTTTATCGACCCCATAAGGAGGGAAGGCCTAAATACTTCACACTAGATCTTGCAAAAGTGTGGAGGGAAGGCCTAAATACTTCACACTAGATCTTGCAAAAGTGACACCCATCTATCTATCCACATATCTAAAATTTAGAGACTCTGGTGCATTTGCTGAGAAAACCAAATCAAAATTTTCAAAATTTAGCAATTAGCCAGAAGCCTTGCTATAGACTTCAAGTATTTTGAGCATATTTTAACATTCGATTGAGTTGGCTTTGAAGAACAAAATAGCATCATCAATGAAGAATAAATGAGAGTGTAGGGCACGATCTCCTCATTTTCAAAGCAAAAATGTCATGGGAGTAAATGCTTCGGATTATGAGTTTGGAAAAGACATCAGCCACAAGAAAAAAAGATTGGTGGGAAAGTGGGTCACCTTGACGTATCCCACACGAAGGAGTAAACAAAACACATTTTTATCCATTAGCAAAAATGAAAAAAGTCACTGTTCTAACACATTCCATAACCCATGATATCCATAACTCATCCAAATCCATCTTGCAGAGAATTGCCTCAAGGAAATCTCACTGTATATGGTCATAAGCTTTAGAAATCCAACTTCCAAGATCCACTTGTCGGCCTTTTTTTTTACGTCTGAGAAAATGAAAGGTTTCTTGGGCAATGAGGATGTTATCTTGAATCATTTAGCTAGGCACAAAAGCAGATTGATTTGGGGTAATCAGATGGTGGAGAATCTTCTTTAACTTATTAGCTAGGATCTTGGTGATGATCTTGATTGAAAATTTACATAAGCTAATTGGCTGATATTGGGAAAGCTTTTTCGATGCTGCTGTCTTTGGAATCAAAACAAGATCAGTGATATTCCACTCCTTTAAAAGAAATTCCCTGCTGAAAAAGCGTTTGATGCCTAACTACACTAAAGAGTCTTCCACATCCCAATTTTTATGACAAAAAATACTTGAGAAACCATCAGGTCCGAGTGCTTTGAGAGCGACCAATTGGAAGGTTGTTGCTTTGATCTCCCCATCCGGGATGGGCCTTTGCAAGGTAGTGTTTGTGGTGATGTGGTTTGGAAATACCCCTCGTTCTTGGTAGACCTTCTTGATCCTCGAGCTGTTATTTGAAAAAGAAATGAAGACTCCAGTCGGGGGTGCTGGAATTAGCACTCCAACGGTTAAGTTAGTATTCTCTCAAGTTTTCTTATCTCACAAGTTATGTTCTATTTTTCTTACATACCTCCCCTCTAGCTGATGCTCCTCTTCTCTTATATTACTCTCTTGGGGCCTGCCTTCATAGCTGGGCCTCTAGCAGTTCTGTAGAATGTATGGCCTATTCGGCCTGCCAGCTGGCTCTATTCAGCTATGGCCAACTCCATATCAGACCTTGACCAAATAAACCTACTAGGAGCTGACTTACGTACGACCCTTATATATACAGCATTGTTAAATTCAGTCCCTATAATTGCCCCCCAAACATCCGAGTAAGGTCATTCCAGTCGACATGTTTGGTTTGATGCAATCCTTTTTAATTTCTAGATCGGACAAAAAACCCTCGAAAGTCAAAAATACGACGATTGCACTCTTTTCAGCACTGATTCATTAGAACAGGCGTGATATTTCAATCATTACAACTTCCCGCCCCTTCGTGTTTGACAGCCATTTAATGTTTGATTTGAATATTGTCTCTCTGTATATTCATCATACCAAGCTCTCGATTTCTATTGGCATCCATCATTCTAACCTCCTTCAATCATTCTATGATTCTGCTCCCAATTGTTCATCTTCTCGTTCGACCTATAAGTCCTCATTTCTCTTCTCATTCTATTTGTATTCCAGCCTCCTGCTTATTTTGTTTTTCTTTTGGTGCACATTTTGTTTGTACCTTTTCTTGAATTGCGAGGCATTTGAAAGCTCTCCTCTCACAGAGGAGCGTGTCACAGCCTTTCATCATCATTTTTTAATCCCAGACGACGTCCACTTATCCCTTGTTGTAGACAATGCAGTGGATATGGACAGGACTGATACAAAACACCATTGTTTTCCCTCTTTTTTCCATCGTAGAGGGAGGAGTCTGATTCCTCCTCCATCCCTTCCTTAGAGTAGTCTTGCGCTATTGGGGACTAATTCTCTCTCAACCCAACATAAATTTTTATCTAATAATCATGAGAATAGTAGAATTGAATAGTTGATTAGGTCTTAACCTAGGAATCCCAGCTATTCGGCACTACTATGTCATGGCAAAATCAACCGGTCAGTAGGGCAGTTACTTCCTGAGAGCCAAAGACGTGGACCACCACTTGATAACCATGCTCGCCAACTCTGGTAAAAGGGTTAATGATGTAATGGTCATTGTCTAAGGCAATTGGGAATTCGTTGAGGAAGAAGATCGCCAAAACCCAGTGCTGAGGCAAAAAGGTGAGCCAGGTGGCCGATTTGATATTGTGATGATGTTTTAAATAAACAATTCACTTGACTTAACTGCTGGATGCTGATCATTCTTTGTTATGCAGGAAATGACTTAAAAGGGCACTTACATCGGCAAACAAAGCTGTTCTTGAGCAAGTGAAGGCGATCCTCAATTACAAAAGCCATGCAAACCTTCAAGGCCAAGGTCATGTGGCTCATGTTTTGCTGAAGTACGACCCAACCTACTCCACTTTCTCAGCCGCAAATAACACCCATGTGTTGATGGCTGAACAACTGCTTACTACACTTATATTCCCTAGCTACAAAAGCCTAAAGGATGTTAAAGATTCTGAAATCGACGAACAAATCGGCGAGGACGTGTAATCAGAGGGTCATGTAGAGGACCAGGAGCTAAACAGGGAAATTGAATTGGCATTTGAGCACATCAGCCCTGATCATCACACCGATAACCCCTCTACCTCTGGCCGAGCGACTGTATCTGCTCCAGAAGACGACATCTTCACCAGTTTGGAAGATTTACCAAGGGCCGAATCCGAAGCCGAAGAGATGGGTGGAGAGTCTTTGGCCCTATTTGCCAGAAGATGGAATGCCGCAAAGATGGCAGCCACGAGACAAGTCGACGGTGTTGAGGGGAGCCAAGTAACTCCAACCCGCGAGGTTCCTTCAGAAGAGGTAATCGTGGCCAAATTGTCCCCTAAAGAGCGCAAAACAGAGGTCATGGAAGTTGTTCTTCTAGGCCGAAAATGGCCTACCGAGGTAACTGAACAATTGGAGGTGCTGACTGAAAAACAACCGATGATAGAGACATTGCCCACCACAGATGAGTTGTCTGAGCCATTTACCGTCCAACCACTGATTGAAAAATGCTCCGATTCTAATTAGCAGGTCAGCCATCAAGGATCTGGCCGCGGCACTAAGCGTGGCTTTGGCTCTGTCTTTCCCAACAGACAAGGCAACTTTTCGTGCCGAGCCGAACGTCGTTTCAATTTCCTTGGCAGCTCAGTCGACCATATTGGTAAGTTTTGATGTCTTGATGCCATCTAAGTTTCTTTTTTGACACTAACTAACAAGTCATGGTCATTGCTTTCAGGCGACATGAAGGATTACAGAGATCGACCGTCGTCATTACGACGTCATGGAACGACTCGGCATCCTGGAAGACCAACTTGAAAAGGAAAAAGGCAAGGCCACAACTGCAATTGCCGATTTGGCCACGGCGACGGCTAAGGCTGAATTCGAAGCCAAAATGGCCGAAGAAAAGCAGTTAAAGGTCGTTGTTGCACAAGAAAAAGCACAGCACGTCGATCTGCTGCATAGGGCCTCTGAAGAACGAGCAAACTCGATGGATGGCTCCCTCAAGTCAGCGCTAGAAGAAGTTTCAAAATTAAAGGCCGATCTTGAAGCGGAGAAGAAGGCAAGGGAGCATGTTGAGGCGAATGCGGCCAAACCTTTTGATGCCAGAGAGCTGAAAACCAAGGAATTATATACCGACGAAGTCTTGAAGTTTGAGAACCGAGGTTTCAAGCATGGATGGCTCAAAGCTTTGGCGGGCCGTCGAGGTTACTCTTGATAAGCTGATTCCCTATGAGCAGTTGAAGGTCGAATCTCTGGAGTCAGACCCAGAGGATATGGACTTTTGAACAGCTACTTTTGTTAGATTTTGTTGCTCTGTTTTGTTAACCGTTTAGGTTGTTAACTGTTTATTTTGTTGCCCTTGTTGAATGGTTTAGGTTTTGCACTTAACGCCATTTTCATGTATAGAGTATCGAATGTAACCGTGCAATTTATTAATGAAAATGTTCATTTGCCTTATAAATGTGTGAATGTGTATGTCTTGCTTAGTTAATGGAAATGAAAACCAGAATAAGAGTATGAAAGACCTAGCAAATACTATCAAGTAGGGCACTTGTCATAATTCGACATCAATGCTGAGTAGCCAAATAGATTAATAAATCTATCCTTTCCCCAATTGACCACTGAACGTAAACGCCGAATACAATCACAAAGCATGTTCATGGGGTCAAGTGGGGCACTCGTAGTAATTCGACAGCAATGTGGAGTAGCCGAATAGATTAATAAATCTGTCCTTGCCCCAATTGACCATTAAGAGGCGTCGAACGCGGCCGCTTCGTCGTCGTTGCACCCTCATTTAATAAGCAAAATAGCCAGGCATGTGACGCCCCGATTCTACACTATAGGTTGCAGTCAAGGGAGAGTCACTAGTGAGTCCTATAGTCAATAACCAAGTAAGATCCCAGATCGCCGGAGGAGTCAAAATAGCCTCCCTTCTAAGTCCAGCTTTCTTAGGCAGCGCACTACCCTTTTGACAGATCTTACAAGGCATTGACACAAGGTCTCATAAGCAACGATAAGGTTCATACGTAGGATATACATACATAATAACCACAATTATACTTGCTTCAAAAGATTGTTCCATTACATTACATCCCAAAAAGAAAGTTTTAAACTTCATTTCTCGTTTTCTAAGACGATCAACCGAACGAACCTTACGAGAATTAGAAATCTAGGGCTTTGACTGATTATTCTATCATTAGGGGGTTAATTAATTATTATTAGGGTATTAGAAAATATTTTTAAGTTATCAGGATTGATTAGGGTTCGCATGGTTCCGATTAGGACGCGTTCTCAATTATAGGGTTAATATTGAATGTAACTAAGGAATTGAGCCTTTATATAAATAATTCAAAAGTAAGGGTCTAAAAGAAATTACAACCCCAAACATGGTTACAAAAGGGACTTTAGCAAAACTAGTGCCTAAGTCTTCTATGGTAGCCATACATCCTCAAATGATTCAGCTTCGCCTTTGACAGGTTTAATAGTCTTCAATGCCTAGTATGAAACACCATGAGTTTTAAATGCCCAGTAAACGCACACACACCCCGTTTTTTTTTCTCAATCTAATACACCATCACAATTATAACAAGTAAGTAATGAAACATGATAATCATTTAATAACAAAGGATTACAAGGTTAGATGTTAATAATCTAGAAATCTGCAAAGAGATTTCATCCTCCCAACCACAAGAATTGAACTCGGATTATTCGGTATGTCCCATTTCTTGCTGCTTTGCAGACCATACCTTGGATGCTGTCACGACCAAAACCGCCCCTATGGGTTTAACACCGTAACCGGCCAGTAATCCGAGATTACCGAAGGCCTGCTTAACAGTAATACAGTAAAACAGAGTACAGGGGCCTGGCGGAAGCCAAAACAGTAAATAAATAATGTCCAATGAGCTGTGACAGTCTGTATGCCAAAATACTTTTTCATTCAAATATATACAGTCGGACGAAACAGTATGTACATATATACAATAATTCAGTTCAAGGATCTAATCCCTATTAAACAGTACAGTACAATTTACAGTTTACAAAATAGAACAGAATGGGGAAAACTAAAACACCCCATAGCCTTAGCTTGACAAGCTCGGAACCTCGCAGTGAGGCACATAGGTTGGCTTTACAAAACTGGAGTTTACCCCGACGCTTCTAGCTGCGGTTTGGTGTCTATACACCTACATATATATATATATATATATATAAACAGTGAGCTAAAGCCCAGTGAATAACATATGCATAAAGAGGTTAAGAATGAATGTCCTTTCAGCATTGAAAACAGTCATTTATCAGTATATCAGTCATTCAGTTTGTGGCTCATATTTCATGCCATAACAGTCATTCAGAAACTATAATAGTCATATGTGGTATATCCAATAGCGAAACAGTACAGTAGGTCTTAATAGACCGAACAGTCAGTTGATGGCCATCATATCAATAAACAGTAGTGGTTCCAACATGGGAACCGACAGAGATCTCTGTAACAGTAGCAGTAACAGTTCAGTAACAGCAAATTGCTATGGATGCCACGAATACAGTTCACAAATAGGACAAACATTCATTTAGTAAACAATGTCATTTCATAAAGCAGTACAGTCATTTCTTCAGAAAATAATCTCAATTGAACATATCTTTACTGCATTGTTACTCACAGAGCACTGGGCTATAAGCAGTTAGTGCGTCCCTGGATACCAGCCGTACAGTTACAGAATGAACACACACTAAGCTACACAATTGGGAAAATAATAACTTAATCCCTAATTTTCCTCAGTGTGGTTCTACATCAATATCCTCATTAAGATGCCTTAAACTAGGCCTAAGAATACCTAGGATGGAATGAGGATACAAAGATGCACTTTAAAACACTTTTCAAAATTTTCAGAAAACAGGGGTCTTGCTCGAGCGTGGCTTTATACGCTCGAGCGGACATGCAAACAAAGGAGCTCCGCTCGAGCATGACTTCCGTCGCTCGAGCGGACTATAAGCTACAGTAAAAATACTGGATGCACAAAAATCACGCTTGACGGGCGCTCGATCCACGCTCGAGCGTGAGACACAAGTCCTCACTCGAGCGTGAACTCTCTCGCTCGAGCGGACTATAAAAACATGCAAAGTACTGGATACACGCATTTCACGCTCGAGCGCCACTTTCCTCGCTCGAGCGGACTACAAGAACATAAGGCGTACGCTCGAGCGTAGAGTTCCTCGCTCGAGCGTGAGTCCAAAATCTGGAATTTTCAGATTTGAACCTCAAGCTCAGAACTCAACTTTAATGCATCAAATTCAATCCTTTTGGGCTAATTTTTTAGAAAACACTTGTAAATTCAAAGTATAACATGATTCAAAGCTCAATTTGTAAAATCAAGGCCCAAAGGTGAGCCAATTAAACCCATTTTCAAACAAAACTTCAAGAACATGAAGTGTATGCAACATGCAAGAATTTAAACAACTTTAAAGCTTTAAATACTTGTTCAAAAGAGTCAATTTCCTCAAGAACATGATGAATTCATGAACTATACTCAATATATGAACATGTATGTAACAATCTCTCTTGAAAACAACCTCAAAATGCTAGAGCATGTACATGCATGCATGGATTAAGCTTCAATTCAACATTTTTAGACCAAAACTTGACTTAGATCACTAAAATCCCATGAACCATGCAAGACAAAACATAAATACATCAATGAGAGATTGAATTCTCTACCTTAAACCTTGTATTTCAAGTGTAGAAGCTCAACTATGCAATTTGCCTTCAAATCTCTTAATCTCCAAGCCAAAACAAGATGAAATCACTTTATCTCCTATCTCTCTCTCTCTAGTCGGCTAGCTCTAGATGGAAAAGGGTGAGATGGTGTTTGTAATGCAACAATTGAGTCCAAGTCAAAGTTATAGGAAATGGCCACTTAATGGCAAAAGGGTAAATAAGCCAACTAAAGTAATTTATCAATAATTAATCTAATTTACTCATACCAAATCACATTTCAATTAAACATGCCATAAAATCACATAAATTCTAATTAGCACAAAACACTAATCAATTTCAGATTCGGCCGCCGATAAGGCCTTCAATTTACAGCTTAAAACATAAAGCATGAACAGATCATTTAACAGTCAACAGATAGAAATGCACTTAAGCTATACACTCAATCAATCAGTTCAGGATTTTCGTCAATCAGGCAGTTAACATGCTTAATCATTGATTAGCACTAATTAGTGGTGAGGGTTGTCACAGTCTCCCCTCCTTATAAAGAGTTTGGTCCTCCAAACTCAAATTACCTTCATTCTGGAAGAAAACAAGACTCAGTAGGAAAATTTAGGATATCTCTTGATCATATCGTCTTCTCTTTCCCAAGTGGCATACACGCCACCATGGTTTTGCCAGTCAACTTTCACTAACGGAATCTCCTTGTTCCTCAACTTCTTGATTCGTCTGTTCACAATCTGAATAGGCCGTTCTTCATAAGTGTAGTCATCACTTAGCACTACACGGGTCGGCTCAATCACATGGAAAGGATCCCGGAGGTAATCCTTCAACATTGAAATATGGAACACGTTATACATATGCTCCATTTCAGGAGGAAACACTACTTGATACGCCACCGGATTAATCTTTTCGATAATCTCATACGGTCCAACATATCTTGGCGCTAGCTTGCCCTTGACTCCAAAATGAGTCTGGCCTTTCATCGGTGTCACTTTAACAAAAACATGATCACCTACTTCATATTCTTTGTCTCGCCTTCGGACATCTGTATAACTTTTCTGTCGGCTCTGTGCGGTTTTCAGTCTCTATTGAATCAGTTTCACCTTTTCAGTAGTTTCCTGTACAATCTCGGGCCCAAGCAAAAGCCCATCTCCAACTTATGCCTAGCAAATCAGAGAGCAACATTTTCTGCCATATAAAGTCTCGAAAGGCGCCATACCAATGCTTGAATGAAAACTGTTGTTGTAGGCAAATTCAGCCAACGGTAAATGGCTTTCCCAATTTCCCTGGAAATCAAGGACACACATTCTCAATAAATCCTCCAGAGTCTGGATGGTTCTTTTTGACTGGCCATCTGTCTGTGGATGGTATGCACTACTCAGTCTCAGTTTAGTACCCAATGCTGTCTGCAAACTTTACCAAAATCTCGATGTGAACTTCGAGTCCCTATCAGAAACAATGGACACAGGCACTCCATGCAATCTAACAATCTCATCAATATAGATTACAGCCAATTTGTCCGCATTATAAATTATTTTGATAAGTAAGAAATGAGCAGATTTAGTCAGTCTATCAACAATATCCCAAATTGAATCCATACCTTTATTGGAGCGAGGTAAACCAACAATAAAATCCATAGTGATATGTTCCCATTTCCACTCCGGTATCAGTAAGGGTTGTAGTAAACCTGCGGGTTGTTGATGTTCGGCTTTAACTTGTTGGCAATTAAGACATTTCGACATAAAGTCAGCAATCTCTTTCTTCATTCCCGGCCACCAGAAATTTAGTTTCAAGTCTTGGTACATTTTTGTATTTCCTGGATGGATAGTCAATTTCGAATTGTGGCCCTCTTGCAAAATTCTTCTTTTTAGTTCAAAATCACTCGGTACACACAATCTTCCCTGAAATTTCAACACATTATTCTCAAATTTGAAATTCGACCTTGGTCTAGATTCCCGTTCTTCGATGATCTTCCTCAAGAAGTCATTCTGTTGCTGTTTCTCTTTAATCTCTTCAATCAGTGCCGGTTGAGCAGAAACAGCGGCTATTGTTCTACCTTGTTCATGCAAAACAATCTCAATTTCAAGTCTTTCAAGATCACATAGTAATTCTTTCTGCCCGGTGAGCAAACAGGCTACATTTCCAATCGATTTCTGACTCAGTGCATCAGCAACAGTGTTAGCTTTTCCTGGATGGTACAAAATTTGTAAGTCATAATCTTTTATTAGTTCTAACCATCTCCGCAGCCTCATGTTTAGTTCTTTTTGTGTGAAGAAGTATTTCAAACTCTTGTGGTCTGTATACACCTCACATGTCACCCCATAAAGGTAGTGACGCCAAATTTTCAATGCAAACACTACTGCAACAAGTTCCAAATCATGGGTCGGATAGTTCTTTTCATGCGGTCTCAATTTCCAAACCCTTATAAGAAGCATCACTATATACAGTATAACCATCCGTACCTAAGGGTAAGGTGAGAATCGGTGCAATCACTAGTCGAGTTTTCAACTCTTGAAAAGCTACTTCCCACTGATCGGTCCAGTCAAATGATATCCCCTTCTGAGTCAGTTGTGTCAGTGGTAGGGCAATTTTGGAGAAATCTTTGACAAACCTTCTGTAATACCCGGCTAAGCCTAGAAAACTTCGGACTTCGATAATATTTGTCGGTCTAGGCCAGTTCACTACTGCTTCAATCTTCTGTGGGTCAACTATAATACCATCCTTACTGATCACATGTCCCAAAAACATCACATTGTCTGGCCAAAATTCACATGTAGTTAGTTTTGCATAAAGTTTCTGTTCTCTTAGGGTCTGTAGGGTAATTCTCAAATGGTGTTCATGTTCCTCCGTGCTTTTGAAATATATTAAAATGTCATCTATGAATACAACAATAAAGTCATCGAGGAATGGTTTAAAAATTCGGTTCATGAGGTCCATAAATGCAGCAGGTGCATTGGTAACTCCAAAAGGCATAACAAGAAATTCGTAATGTCTGTACCTCGTTCGAAAGGCAGTCTTTTCAACGTCCCCTGTCTTGACTTTCAACTGGTGGTATCCAAATCTAAGGTCAATTTTGGAGAACACTTGGGCACCCTGTAACTGGTCAAACAAATCATCAATACAAGGTAATGGATATTTATTTTTCACTGTTACCTTGTTCAGTTCACGGTAGTCAATACAGAGTCTCAATGAGCCGTCTTTTTTTTTCACAAATAAGACTGGCGCGTCCCACGGTGAAGTACTGGGCTTGATGAACTTCTTATCTAGCAATTCTTATAGCTGAATTTTCAACTCTTTCAATTCGGTAGGTGTCATTCTGTACGGAGCTTTAGATACAGGCTGTGTACCCGGAATCACATCAATGGTGAACTCAATCTCCCTATCAATCAAATCCCCTGGCAGATCATCTAGAAAAACATCTGGGAATTCTCTGACTACAGAAATACTGTTCACATCAGTTTTATCATCAGTAGGTACAGTCAATACAAAACATAGATATCCTTTACACCCCTTTTTAATCAGTTTAAAAGCTTTCATGGATGAAATCAGGTATGGGGGAGGTACTACTCCAACTCCGTTAAATACAAATTCAGGCAATCCAGGTGGACGAAAAACAACTTGTTTTGTTACACAGTCTATGGTAGCATGATATTTCGTTAACCAGTCCATTCCTAATATCACATCAAAATGATCAATATTCAATGGCAGTAAATCAATATACAAATGCGCATCTTCAACAATAATTTCACATGCAGGGTTCATATAAGCACAAGTCATGGATCCCCCAATAGGTGAAGATACAACTAACAGATAGTTCAAAGGTTCCAATAGTCTATTCAATTTTCGCGAAAAAGCATGCGATACATATGAATGTGTAGACCCCGAATCAATAAGAACATATGCATTTTGAGCACAAATTGAGAGTATACCTGACACAACGGTCTCGGTATTCTGTACATCTCCCGATACGAGTGCGAACACTCGGCCTTGCCTCATAGCCTCTTTTCCAATCGCTTTGGGGTTGGGTTTCGGTGGAGCAGTTGATGCTGCAGCGCTTGGTGCAGCTTTGCTATTGCCCTGAGGAGCAAAAGGGAAATCTTTGACCATATGGCCCATCTTGCCACACCTGTAACAAGCACCTGAAAGTTTATAACAAACCTCCTTATGATTCTTACCATATTCGGAGCAGAGCGGTATAGAACGGTTTCCTTGACTAGAACTGGTTGTCGACCCTGTATTCTGCTTTTTGTTCAATGAATTATTTATGCCTTTCTTAAACTTGAAACCCCATCTTTTACCATGCCATTCAGTTCCCGGTGTTTCAGTCTGTTTTAGTGCCACGATGTTCGACTCAGCCATTATTGCTCGGTCAAGAACATCCACGTACTTCAGCAGTTTCAAACATTAATTATGTCGAGAATTTCTACATTAAGGTCGCCTTCAAACTTTCTGGCCTTCTTGTAGTCAGTGTCAACCATATGCGGTGCATATATGGCGAGTTCAGTAAACTTTGACTCATACTCTGCTACCGACATGGTGCCTTGTTTCAGTTGTTCAAATTCAGTCACCTTTCGGTCCCTGACACACTGTGGAAAATATTTCTCAAAGAAGGCTCTCTTAAACTGAGCCCAAGTCATAACAGTGTCGGTGTCACGGACAAGCATCCACCACCCTCTGGCCTCTTCTTGTAAGGTGAAGGTAGCCAGTAGCACTTTGTGTGCTTCAGAACACGGAAAAACTTCAAATAATTTTTCAGTTTCTAGCACCCATGCTTCGGCCTTCAATGGTTCAAGGCCTCCCTAAAACAATGGCGATTTCATCTTATTGAACTTCTGTGTGAGAGCAATGATGTCATCATTCACATTTTGTTCCGGCTGTACCAGAGAAGATGGGGGCTGTTAGTTCTGTTGTTGTAGCCTTAAGGCCTCAGTCAACATTTCTACTGTTTTTTCGAGCCTTGCCGTTCTGGCTTCAGATGATTCAGTTTCATCAGTAGTTCTTGCATTCTCCATTTCACTATAGGCAATTATGACAATTATAAACATAGACAGTTGCATACTTAACATATCAACACATTAGTACGTATATTTATGTCATGGCCACACACACTTTTCATGCTCATGCAATGCCCTAATTACTTTTCTAGGACATCTTATAGCTCATTTGGACACGTGTGTGCGGTATAACTCGTGGTTTAGCATCGCTCTGATACCACTCTGTCACGACCCAAACCCGCCCCTATGGGTTTAGCACTGTAACTGTCACACCCCAAACTTGCCCCTAAAAGTTCGGGCATGACCTATTCACAAACAGACATATAACCTGGTATACATATAGTATAAGGGGCCTTGACGGAAGCACAAACATGCAAGAATACAAAATCAAACAAAAAGTCCATTGAGCTATTTCTAACATGCCAGGATCTCATACATTACATGCACCATAAGAGGTTGATAGAACCCAAAAAAAAACATATTCCTTAGCAGTACATATATACAACACACATACAGACCCAGCCCTGTAGTCGGGCATGTAACAAAACTATTGGAGTTATACACATTTAACCTTAGAAGGGTAGCCAAGAAATAAGCTAATTATCTTAGTAGACTTCACAAACGGGTGGCCACGTGAGTGCTTGGATACACGAAGGTTGTCAAAAGGAACCGAGCATCAAAGGTTAGGATTGACCACCTGGTTGGTTGCCTACAGAAACAGACATAACAGAGAGTGAGCCGGGCTCAGTGAATAGTAATACATAATGAAGCAATGCTCAACTTGAAACATGACATATGCCAATATATGTGTAAATGCAGAGATTACAAAGTTATTCTGATTCTATAGTCCTCTTATAACGGCCTTAGGCCCAATTTTGAACATAAAAGCTTGATATATCACACTCTTAATTCATAACAGCTTGAAGCCCTTAACATGGTGGCATAATACCCTTGAACATAGTGGCACTAAGGCCCTTGAAACGTGTGGCACAAGGCCCTTGTAACTTGTTGGCATTGAAGCCCTTGATAGTGGCATAAAGCCCTTGAAAGTGGCATAAAGCCCTTGAAAGTATGCTTATACGAACTCAAGAGGTGTCTCACACGGATTCTAGAGGTGGCTCACGTCGTAGCACTTAGTTCCGTAGGCCCAGAGTCGTATAGAAGGAAGGTATTTTATTTTTCCCATTTCTTTCTTTACATACTTGGAACGTACTTGAACATTAATGTACAAACATACATACTTGAATTAAGAACATAGTTGCGTACTTGAAACATTAACATAATTACGTAAATGAAATGCTAATGGAATTCATTAGCCATATGTAAAGCGGATAATGATATTACTACTCACAGTGTTGTGATGATGTGCTTGTTCCTCCCGAAGTGTGCCCTGCACACATTCAACCTTTACAATTTAGTTTTCTCTTCATATCAAATCACTTTCTGTTTCGTTTTACTTCGAAGGAATTTGTACATATTAAACGGTATCAAATACATATTCCGACAGTATTAGAGGGTTCTACACGCAAAACGGGGCGATCCATATTTTCAGCATGGGCCGTACGTGCGGCAAGCTCTCCCGCACGTGCGGCAAAAATGTCCCACACGTGCCTTTTTGACAGTGTCCCAGCCCCTGTTTTTCACCATTTCCTGCACGTGCGGCCATGACTCCCGCACGTGCGGTAACACCTCCCGCACGTGCGGCCATGACTCCCGCACGTGCGGCGATTCTGCCCAAAAATGTCCGAAAATTCTTGCAAAATCTCACCTTTTGGAAAACATGAACAAGGTTCAAAATAACTTCTCTAATTGGTATAACATGACCAAATTCATATAAATACAATGACAATTACATACATTAAACTAATACACAAATCCATAAGAGTTCTTTCTTTACATTACATGCCCATAGACATACTTGATACAAAGCCATGCTTATACACTTGAATTCAAAATAAGAAGATACAATATAACTTCTTCATAGTCAATTTCAATTGGATCAAACAACCAAGTAAAGCTATCCTGTTCCTTAACTTCTTACATACATATGGAATCATCATTCCAACCCCTAAGTGACATGCTCATAAGGGTATTTCATACATCCTAAGAAGAAGAGTTATGGGAGTCAATTGAGATAGTCTTATACATACCTTGTACTTAATCTTCCACAAATTCCCAACCTTTTTGATGATCTCCTCCCTCTACCCTTCAAGTTCTCTCACTCCTCATCTTCCCTTAGGAGAAATATGATTCCTAAGTCTTAAGATCGTTTAAGCATCCCCAAATTAAAATTTCACAGAAGTGCTTAATATTACTTAAAAATTATGCTGATTATATATGTGAAATCAATTTCAGATAATTAAGCCTCTAAGGCTTCCACTTTCTGATCTCATGTAACAGATACTTTCTTGTTGAACAGATAGACATCCGTAATCATATGGTTTACTTACTTAGCCTCAATTTCTCATGGAATTTTCACAACAAACATTCAAAAATCACAAAATAGGATCCGAAAATATAACAAAGAACATGTATGAGGGTCGGGTTATTACAGTAACCGGCCAGTAATCCGAGATTACCGAAGGCCTGCTTAACAGTAAAACAGTAACACAGAGTACAGGGGCTGGCAGAAGCCAAAACAGTAATTCAAAGTTATCCAATGAGCTGTGACAGTCTGTATGCAAAAAGACTTTTCATACATATTCACATTCAGAACAAAATGGTACACACATACATATACAATCATCCAGGACAGGGAACTAATCCCTATTAGAACAGTATAGTACAATTATCATTCAGTCTATACAGTATTACAAAACAGAGACAAAAAGGGGGAATCTAAAACACCCCAAACAGCCTTGGCTCGGTCAGGCTTGGAACCTCGAGGTGAGGCACAGTGGTTGGCTTGACAAAAAGAGGGGTTTAACCCAACGCTCCTAGCATCAATCCGGTGCCTGTACACCTACATATATATATATATATATATAAACAGTGAGCTAAAGCCCAGTGAATAACATATGCGTAAAGAGGTTAAGAATGAATGTCCTTTCAGCATTGAAAACAGTCATTTATCAGTATATCAGTCATTCAGTTTGTGGCTCATATTTCATGCCACAACAATCATTCAGAAATTATAATAGTTATATGTGGTACATCCAATAGCGAAATAGTACAGTAGGTCTTAATAGACCGAACAGTCAGTTGATGGCCATCATATCAATAAACAGTAGTGGTTCTAACATGGGAACCGACAGAGATCTCTGTGACAGTAGCAGTACAGTGCAGTAACAGTAAATTGCTATAGATTCCACGAATATAGTTCACAAATAGAACAAACATTCATTTAGTAAGAAATATCATTTCAGAAAGCAGTACAGTTGTTCATTCAGAAAATATTCATGATTGAACATATCTTTACAACATTGTTATTCACAGAGTTTTGGGCTACAGATAAGCTAGTACGCGTCCTCGGATGCCAACCCTACACAGTTACAAAACGAACACACACTAAGTTACACAGTTGGGAAAATAATAACTTAATCCCTAATTTGCTTCGGTGTGGTTCTACATCAATATCCTCATTAAGAAGACTTAAACTAGGCCTAAGAATGCCTAGCATGGAATGAGGATGCAAAGATACACTTTAAAACACTTTGCAAAATTTTCAAAAAACAGGGGTCTCGCTCGAGCGTGGCTTTATACGCTCGAGCGGACATACAGACAAAGGAGCTCCATTCGAGCGTGACTTCCGTCGCTCGAGCGGACTATAAGCTACAGTAAAGATACTGGAAGCACAAAAATCACGCTCGACGGGCGCTCGATCCACGCTCGAGCATGAGACACAAGTCCTCGCTCGAGCGTGAACTCTCTCGCTCGAGCGGACTGTAAACACATGCAAAGTACTGGATACACGCATTTCACGCTCGAGCGCCACTTTCCTCGCTCAAGCGGACTGCATGAACACAAGGCGTACGCTCGAGCGTGGAGTTCCTCGCACGAGCGTGAGTCCAAAATCTGGAATTTCCAGATTTGAACCTCAAGCTCAAAACTCAACTTTAATGCATCAAATTCGATCCTTTTGGGCCAATTTTCTGGAAACACTTGTAAATTCGTAGTATAACATGATTCAAAGCTCAATTTGTAAAATCAAGGGCCAAAGGTGAGTCAATTAAACCCATTTTCAAACAAAACTTCAAGAACATGAAGTGTATACAACATGCAATAATTTAAACAACTTTAAAGCTTTAAATACTTGTTCAAAAGAGTCAATTTCCTCAAGAACATGATGAATTCATGAACTATACTCAAGATATGAACATGCATGTAACAATCTCTCTTGAAAACAACCTCAAAATGCTAGAGCATATACGTGCGTGCATGGATTAAGCTTCAATTCAACATTTTTAGACCAAAACTTGACTTAGATCACTAAACTCCCATGAACCATGAAAGGCAATACATAAATACATCAATGAGAGATTGAATTCTCTACCTTAAACCTTGTATTTCAAGTGTAAAAGCTCAACTATGCAATTTGCCTTGAAATCTCTTAATCTCCAAGCCAAAACATGATGAAATCACTCTATCTCCTATCTCTCTCTCTCTCTAGTCGGCTAGCTCTAGATGGAAAAGGGTGAGATGGTGTTTGTAATGCAATAATTGAGTCCAAGTCAAAGTTGTAGGAAATGGCCACTTAATGGCAAAAGGGTAAATAAGCCAACTAAAGTAATTTATCAATAATTAATCTAATTTACTCATACCAAATCACATTTCAATTAAACATGCCATAAAATCACATAAATTCTAATTAGCACAAAACACTAATCAATTTTAGATTCGGCCGCCGATATGGCCTTCAATTTGCAGTTTAAAACATAAAGCATGAACAAATCATTTAACAGTCAACAGATAGAAATGCGCTTAAGCTATATACTCAATCAATCAGTTCAGGGTTTCCGTCAATTAGGCAGTTAACATGCTTAATCATTGATTAGCACTAATCAGTGGTGAGGGTTGTCACATGTACGACCCATATATATACGACATTGTTAAATTCAGTCCCTATAATTGCCTCCCAAACATCCGAGTAAGGTTATTCCAGTCGGCATGTTTGGCTTGATGCAATCCTTTTTAACTTCTAGATCAAACAAAAAACCCTCAAAAGTCAAAAATATGACGATTGCACTCTTTTCAGCACTAATTCATTAGAACAGGCGTGATATGTCAATCATTACAACTTCTCGCCCCTTCGTGTTTGACAACCATTTAATGTTTGATTTTAATATTGTCTCTCCGTATATTCATCATACCAAGCTCTCAACTTCTATTGGCATCCATCATTCTAACCTCCTTCAAGCATTCTGTGATTCTGCTCCCAATTGTTCATCTTCTCCTTCGACCTATAAGTCCTCATTTCTCTTCTCATTCTATTTGCATTCCAGCCTCCTGCTTATTTTGTTTTTCTTTTGGTGCACATTTTGTTTTTACCTTTTCTTGAATTGCGAGGCATTTGAAAGCTCTCCTCTTAGAGGAGCATGTCACAGCCTTTCATCATGATTTTTTAATCCCAGACGACCTCCACTTATCCCTTGTTGTAGACAATGTAGTGGATATGGAGAGGACTGATACAAAACACTATTGTTTTCCCTCTTTTTTCCATCGCAGAGGGAGGAGTTTGATTCCCCCTCCATCCCTTCCTTAGAGCAGTCTTGCGCTATTGGGGACTAATTCTCTCTCAACCCAACGTAAATTTTTATCAAATAATCATGGGAATAGTAGAATTGAATAGCTGATTAGGTCTTAACCTAGGAATCCCAACTATTCGGCACTGCTATGTCATGGCAAAATCAATGGGTCAGTAGGGCCGTTACTTCCTGAGAGCCAAAGACGTGGACCACCACTTGGTAACCACGCTCCCCAGCTCTGGTAAAAGGGTTAATGATGTAAGGGTCGCTGTCTAAGGCAATTGGAAATTCGTCCAGGGAGAAGGTCGCCAAAACCCAGTGCTGAGGCAAAAAGGTGAGCCAGGTGGCTGATTTTGACATTGTGATGATGTTTTAAAGAAACAATTCACTCGGCTTAACTGCTGGATGCTGATCATTCTTTGTTATGCAGGAAATGACTTAAAAAGGGCACTTACATCGGCGAACGAAGCTGTTCTTGAGCAAGTGAAGGCGATCCTCAATTACAAAGGCTATGCAAACCTTCAAGGCCAAGGTCATGCGACCCATGTTTTGCTGAAGTACGACCCAACCTACTCCACTTTCTCGGCCTCAGATAACACCCCTGTGCCGATGGGTGAACAGCAGCTTACTACACTAATATTCCCTAGCTACAAAAGCCTAAAGGATGTTGAAGATTCTGAAATCGACAAACAAATAGGCGAGGACGTGCAATCAAAGGGTCATATAGAGGACCAGGAGCTAAACAGGGAAATTGAATTGGCATTTGGGCACATCCGCCCTGATCATCACACTGATAACCCCTCTACCTCTGGCCGAGCGACTGTATCTGCTCTAGAGGACGACATCTTCACCGATTTGGAAGCTTTACAAAGGGCCGAATCCGAAGCCAAAGAGATGGATGGAGAGTCTTTGGCCCTATTTGCCAGAAGACGGAATGCCGCAAAGATGGCAGCCACGAGACAAGTCGGCGATGTTGAGGGGAGCCAAGTAACTCCAACCCGCAAGGTTCCTTCAAAAGAGATAATCGTAGCCAAATTGTCCCCTAAAGAGCACAAAACAAAAGTCATGGAAGTTGTTCTTCTAGGCCAAAAATGGCCTGCCAAGGTAACTAAACAATTGGAGGCGCCGACTGAAAAACAGCCGATGATAGAGACGTCGCCCACCACAAATGATTGTCTAAGCCATTTGCGGTCCAACCACAGATGAAAAATGCTCCGATTCTAATTAGCAGTTCAGCCATCAAGGATTCAGCCGTGGCACTAAGCGTGGCTTTGGCCCTGTCTTTCCCAACAAACAAGGAAACTTTTCGTGCCGAGCCAGACGTCGTTTCAATTTCCTTGGCAGCTCAGTCGACCATATTAGTAAGTTTTGATGTCTTGATGCCATCTAAGTTTCTTTTTTGACGCTAACTAACAAGTCATGGTCATTGCTTTCAGGCGACATGAGGATTGCGAAGATCGGCCATTATCATTACGACGTCGTGGAACGACTCGGTATCCTAGAAGACCAACTTGAAAAGGAAAAAGGCAAGGCCACAACTGCAATTGCTGATTTGGCCACGGCGACGGCTAAGGCTGAATTCGAAGCCAAAAGGGCCGAAGAAAAGCAGTTGAAGGTCGTTGCTGCACAAGAAAAAGCGCAGCACACCGATCTGCTGCATAGGGCCTCTGAAGAACGAGCAAACTCAATGGATGGCTCCCTCAAGTCAACGCTAGAAGAAGTTTCAAACTTAAAGGCCGAGATTGAAGCAGAGAAGAAGGCAAGGGAGCTTGTTGAGGCGAATGCGGCCAAAACTTTTAATGCCAGAGAGCTGAAAGCAAAGGAATTATATGCCGACGAAGTCTTGAAGTTTGAGAACCGAGGTTTCAAGCATGGACGGCTCAAAGCTTTGGCGGGCCGCCGAGGTTACTCTTGATAAGCCGATTCCCTATGAGCAGTTGAAGGTCGAATCTCTGGAGTCGGACCCAGAGGATTTGGACTTTTGAACAGCTGCTTTTGTTAGATTTTGTTGCTCTGTTTTGTTAACCGTTTAGGTTGTTAACTGTTTATTTTGTTGCCCTTGTTGAATGGTTTAGGTTTTGCACTTAACGCCATTTTCATGTACAAAGTGTCGAATGTAATCGTGCAGTTTATTAATGAAAATGTTCATTTTCCTTATAAATGTGTGAATGTGTATGTCTTGCTTGGTTAATGGAAATGAAAACCAGAATAAGAGTATGAAAGACCTGGCAAATACTGTCAAGTAAGGCACTTGTCATAATTCGGCATCAATGCTGAGTAGCCAAATAGATTAATAAATCTGCCCTTGCCCCAATTGACCACTGAGCGTAAACGCCGAATACAATCACAAAGCATGTTCATGGGGTCAAGTGGGGCACTTGAGGTAATTTGGTAGCAATTTGGAGTAACCGAATAGATTAATAAATCTACCCTTGCCCTAATTGACCACTGAGCGTAAACGCCGAATACAATCACAAAGCATGGTCATGGGGTCAAGTGGGGCACTTGTGGTAATTCGACAGCAATGTGGAGTAGCTGAATAGATTAATAAATTTGTCCTTGCCCCAATTAACCACTAAGCGTAAACGTCGAATACAATCACAAAGCATGTTCATGGGGTCAAGTGGGGCACTTGTGGAATTCGTCATCAATGTGAAGTAGCCGAATAAATTAATAAATCTGCCCTTGCCCCAATTGACCACTGAGCGTGAATGCCGAATACAATCACAAAGCATGTTCATGGGGTCAAGTGGGGCACTCGTGGTAATTCGACAGCAATGTGGAGTAGCCGAATAGATTAATAAATCTGTCCTTGCCCCAATTGACCATTAAGAGGCGTCGAACGCGGGCGCTTCGTAATCATTGCACCCGCATTTAATAAGCAGAATAGCCAGGCGTATATAGGGCCTGGGGCCTCTTGCTTTAAATGAACACTGCTCAGGCCTAGCGGAATGTGAAAGGAAAAAGATCACTATGTGAACCTAAGCAAGTTCGTATGTCTACCAGAGTGTTCTTCAACAGTAGGGTTGACAGAAAGACATTAATTCAACTGGACGTAGAGATGAACTGCGAGACTGGCGGTGAACCCACCTGAGCTGGTAATTTGGCATCAGAGGAACGAGAGAGACGTCGGTCCACCAGTCACCGAAGCAGGTCCCCAAGAGGGGGTGAGGTAGAAAAATAACCAAGGAATGGGGCTCAACAAAGAAGGAGCTCAAGGACTGGGAGTGCACATGCCTCAATCCAAAGCGAACCCACCAAACCTCCTTGTCCTCTAAATTTTTTGGTATTTATTGGGAATAAACCAATGACCGAAGAGGATTCGATTATCTGTGACCCAAATGTGGTAGTAGAGTTTACTCGGCAAATTTTTCTACCCGAAGTGCAACAAACAATTGTTGGACGAGGTGATTATGAGATTTTCAGAGAGGGCATTCATAGAGCGGTCAAGGGGCTCTATAGCTCTTATGAGATTGGCATGTGCCTTCGCGCTGCACAAAAAGAAATTGAACGAAAAAAAAGGCATACTCAGAACTTGGAGTGTCGCACAGAGAAGGCCGAGAGTGAGTGGAGAAGGTCAAGAGTGAGCTGAGAAGGGCCAAGTTTACCGAAACAAAATTGGCGGATGCCACGAACTCGGTTGTAGTGGACAGGGTAAACTAGCGCCTGCTTGATCATGCCATAGCCGATCAAGAGACGGCAAGTATGTTCGGAAGAGAAGCGATAAGAACATGGGCCTATAAAGAAGGCTTTTTTGATAGTTAAAAAATCGGCATTGAAAAGACTAGAGAAAAGCTGGCAGATGACGTATGCCGATGCAAGAACCGCAGCTTTAAGCACGGATGGATTAAGGCTTTACAAGCCACAGGTGTTGATTTGACGTCCCCGTTATACCAGAGTTACAAATTTCCCTTCGAGGTTTACAACGTCGAAAAGACCGATGGCAAAGAGGAGAGCGGCGATCCTGAGAGGGCCTAAATAACAAAAAACTATGTGTTGTACTTTGTAGACGCATGTATAAATCTCATAACGTTTGAAATAAATATTCATTATGCTTGTTTGTTTGATGTTTCGCTTAACGTTGTTAATATTGCATATTAGTGGTCCCATGCCACTCTATGGCTCCTAGCTTGTTGATGTATCTTCTGAATTGTTGGCTGATTAACCTTTATAATTCGATTGCTACACTGTGCCAATTTAGACTATCTTGATTTTGGCAGCGCTTCTTAACCTTTATATGGCCAATCCTGATCATGAACGAAAGACGCTCCAAATTCAGAGTCTTTGTAGTGGCCAATCGTGATCATGCATGAAAGGCGCTCTAAATTTGGAGGCTTACTCGGCCGATCGTGATCATGCACGAAAGGCGCTCCGAATTCAAAGTCTTTGTAGTGGCCAATCGTGATCGTGCACGAAAGGTGCTCCGAATTCGGAGGCTTACTCGGCCGATCGTGATCATGCACGAAAGGAGCTCCGAATTTGGAGTCTTTGTAGTGGCCAATCATGATCATGAACAAAAGGTGCTCTGAATTCGGAGGCTTACTTAGCCGATCGTGATCATGCACGAAAGGCACTCCGAATTCAGAGTCTTTGTAGTGGCCAATCGTGATCATGCACGAAAGGCGCTTCGAATTTAGAGGCTTACTCGACTAATGGGGAGAACTTCTGGCACTGTTCAAAATTCTTTACATAGTTCTCGACATCTGTATGCATGGTCGGCCAATAATGTCCGTGTGTTACAGCTTAGTGAGCCAACGAGCACCCTCCGGAATGGGCACCACAGCTGCCTCATGTATTTCAGCCAAGAAATCCTCGACTCTTTTTGGGTGAACACATTCCAAATACTGTCTTGAGAGAGATTTTTTGTAAAGTTGCCCTGGGGATCCAGATAGTATCGCAGGGCTTTATTTCTCAGCTTGTGGGCTTCTTTATTGTCTGTTGGCAGCTGCTCTGAGGAAAGGAATGTGGCAATGAGATCCATCCAACTCAGCCCTAAGTCAATGGTGTTGACCTGAAGAGGTTCGGGAGAATTCATACTCCGCTCTGGGATGAACCCCACTTCAATGGTTCGTTTGAGTTCCGAGTTAATTGCAGAAGCCAAGCAAGCAAGGGTGTCTGCATGCGTGTTCTAATCTGTGGTTATTTGATTTAACTCTTGGTGGTCAAACTTCATGAGCAAGGCATTCGTCGTTTTCATATAAGCTGCCATTCGGTCATCTCTAGCCGCATATTCCCCTTTCAACTGGTTGATGACTAATTTTGAGTCATAAAAAACCTGTAATCGTTTAGCGCCTAAGTGAAGCATATTTCAGAGGCAGGTTAACAACGCTTCATATTCAGCCTCATTATTTGATCCATCGATACCCAATTTGACCGCCTACTCGATTATTTCCCCTTCGGGGGTCATGATTACTATGCATGCCCCGCTGCCACGCTAATTAGAGGATCCGTCACAATACATTTGCCAAATGTCTCCAACATACATTATCTAGTCTGGTCGAGGTTGGGGAGCGAGTTGATCAAACTTGAAGTCAGCATGACATCCTATAAACTTGGCTATGAAGTCGGCCAATACCTGTCCTTTAATAGTCGTTCTGGGCAAAAATTGGAGGTCGTACTGGCTGAGTTCTAGTGCCCATTTGGAGACTCGCCCTGACGCTTCTGTGCTGCAAAGCGTTGCTTGGAGAGGAAATTCTGTTAGCACTCCTATAATATGAGCCTAAAAGTAATGCATCAACTTTCTAGCGGCCACCACAAGAGCTAGGATAAGCTTTTCCAGTGGTAGGTATCATGTTTCGGCGTCGACCATCGCATTGCCTACATAGTAAATTGGTAGCTACTCCCCGACTTCCTCCTTTAGTAGCACGACACTGACCGCCCAGTTAGATACCGCTAGATATAAACTGAGCGGATCTCCTGGTGATAGGGTTGCCAAGAGTGGTACTGATCGGTGATATGCTTTCAAGCCTTCCAACGAGGCCTGACATTCGGGGGTCCACTAAAACGCTTTGCACTGCCAAAGTGTCTGAAAAAATGGTAGGCAGTGATCCGAGGAATGACTAATGAACCTATTAAGAGCGGCATCCATTCCTATCAACTTCTGAACTTATTTGACCGATTGAGGTGAGCCGAGTTCGATAATGGCGATGATTTTCCTTGGGTTGCCCTCTATTCTGCGATGGTCTACGATATAGCCAAGAAACTTGCCGGATCCGATGCTGAATGTCGAAGGTTGTGGCTAGGTCGGCTAGATGGGCTTGCTTTTTCTTGGATTTGACCACCATGTTGTCAATGTATACTTCCATGGTGCGACCGATTTGTCCTTTAAACATAGTGTTGACCAGCCTCTGGTATGTCTCCCCCACATTCTTCAGTCCAAATGGCATGACCTTGTAGCAATAGGTTCCACGTAGGGTGAGGAATGTGGTCTTTTCTTGGTCTTTCGGATGCATGGAAATTTGGTGGTAACCCCTGTAAGCATCCAAGAAACTCATGCGTTGGTGGTGCGCAGTTGCGTCCATAAGTTGGTCAATTAGAGGAAGGGGAAAGCAATCCTTGGGACAAGCCCTATTCAAATCCGTGAAGTCCACACAAACACGCTAAGATCCATTTTTCTTCTTTACAACCACGGTATTGGACAACCATGTGAGATAGGTTACTTCACGAATAACCCTGGCTTCTAATAGCCTGTCGATTTCGTCCACAAAGGTCAAAGTATGTTCTACGGCCGACCGGAGACTTTTCTGAATGATTGGTTTTGCTTTTGGATCGGCGTTTAAATAGCGTTGAGCCACACTCGAACCCACCCCTGGCATCTCATATGGCGTCCAGGCAAATACGTCAATATTGCCAAGTAAGAAGGAAACCAACTCTTGTCATTTGGTTGTATCCAGGGTAGTAGGATCATGAAGAACTTTTTAGGTTCCCCTTTGATACTGATCCGATAGAGGTCCTCGGTCGCCTTATCACTGGGGGTTTTCCCACGTCCTCGAGGCTCTCCCGATTCGGAACTTCATTCGAATTCAGTCCTAATTCTTTTGACTTTTTTACCAAAGCAATTCGATGCCATGTTGTGGTGGAAAACAGAGTAACTGATGGTAGGCGCTGGGACAGCCTATATTGTGTGCAACCAGGTTCTTCCCATGATGAGGTTATACGGTAATGGAAGTTTGACAACCAGAAACTCCACGTCGACTGATTTGGTACCTGTACGTATCGACAGTATGATCTTGCCCAAAGGGTACTCGGGGTTGGCATTGAAGCCAAACAGAGGATATTTGGCCGGTAATAGGTCTGAATAAGTGAAGCCAAGCTTAAGAAAAGTCTTGTGATACATTATCTTCGAAGTGCTACCCTGATCGATCAGAATGCACTCAACAACGAATATGTTTACACGCAGCTCAATGACAGGGGCATCGTCATGGGGAAGTGTTACCCCTTTAAGGTTAGTGTCGTCGAAGCTGATTTTGCCAGTCTGATAGGGCAATTTGGCTGATATGATCGGCTTGGATGGGCTGGGTTGTACCTGGGTTGGTGGTGACAAGCTGTATATCATGTAAATCACACCAAGTGAAGGTGAATCCAGGCGTAGGGCTACCGTGTTAGGTGGATTGCCCTTACGTACATGTTGTGCCAGTCAGCTGTCTTGCACCAGCTCCTCCAGATGATCCTTCAGTGCATAACAACTGTCAATCTCGTGGCCATGGTCCTTGTGATATTCGCACCGCCTATCTCTTCGCCTAGTATCAAGGGGTCCGATCATCTTGGATGGCCACTTAAAGAGCGATAGATGCTAAATTTTAGGTAGGATATTGCTGATCGGCTCCACTAACTCCATATACTTCTTATCTGATCATCTGGAGCGCCTACTATCCACTTGATACTGCTCATTCGATCGGCGCGAACACTGTTCACTTGATTGGCGCGAATCCTGCCGATTGTCCCATTTTACCTGGGCTTGTGGTTTAGGGCTCCTTGATGGTACGACACTTATTGGCTGGACCATACTAGACAGAGCCGATTTCACGACCTCCTATCCGAGCTTGACGCAAAGCGCATCGTCTTCCACTTTGCAATACTCCTCAATTTTCTTCATTAGCACCCAAACTGTTTTGGGAGGTCGTCTGATCAAAAAGCTTCTGAGAGGACTATCGGGTTGCAATCCCATTTTAAAGGCGATGATGGCCATGGAATCATTACAGGCATCATCCACCAGGTTGAAGCATTCCCAATAACATGCCAAGTATTCGCAGAGGGTCTCTCCTGGTTTGATTTGTATTGCCCAAAGAGAGTCGGCTTGCTTTGGCTGGCCCTCGTTGGTGATGAATCTTGCCCTGAAGAATTTTTGAAGTTGGTGAAAATGTTTTACTGAGGCCGGCTCCAATTTATAATACTATTTGACAGCCAATGGTCCCAGGCTCCTCGAAAACATTCGGCACATGAGTGCTTCATCATCAGCATGCAACATCATTGCCTGTTTGTAATAGCGAATGTGGTCCGTAGGGTCTGACTTACCATCGTACAAGGTGAACGTTGGTGCCTTAAACTTTTTAGGTAGTACAGCCCTTGCAATGCGTCATGCGAAAGGATCGTGTTTATCCTCTTCGTCCGAACTGTCATCGCCCCTTCCTTACATGTGCCATACGTATGGACTTCCCTCGAATAAGCTGGACATATCAACTCGCCCCTTCTGCCTGGGTTCCCGGGGTGACGAGTCAGAAGCACTACTGTCAAGCTTCCGACGCTAGCATCGCCGATCATCCTTCTTCTTCTTTGGCGACCGTCCTCGGTCATAACGTGGTGTGGTTTGTTGGGATTTGGCTAACTCAATGGCCAGCTCCTTACATAGATGCTCATTATCAGCCGCCATATCCTCCAAGTGTTGTTCCTTTTATTTTGCTTAATCCATGATTGTCTTCATGGTTTCCTGTATCGAGGTTGAAGGCGAGGTTTGAGCCATGGGGTCGAAGTTCAGGGCCCTTTACGCAATGATATTCTCCAGACCAAGCATGGTTCATGGCGTAACATTATCTCTTCGTGTATCTTCATTAGCAATGAGCGAAGGATTATCTGTTACGTCTGCCATGAACGCACTGGAGTATTCCTACAAGCGGCGCCAATTGTGGTGATGTGGTTTGGAAATACCCCTCGTTCTTAGTAGACCTTCTTGATCCTCGAGCTGTTATCTGGAAAAGAGATGAACACTCTGGTCGGAGGTGTCAGAATTAGCACTCTGATGGTTAAGTTAGTATTCTCTCAAGTTTTCTTATCTCACAAGTTATATTATGTTTTTCTTACATACCTCCCCTCCGGCTGATGCTCCTCTTCTTTTATATTACTCTCCCGAGGCCCGCCGTCATAGGTGAGCCTCCATCCATTTTGTAGGATGTACGGCCTATTCGGCCTACAAGTTGGTTCTATTCAGCCATGGCCGACTCCATATTAGATCTTGACCCGATAAAGTTACTAGGAGCCGACTTATGTATGGCCCATATATACAACATTGTTAAATTCGACCCCCACAGTGTTCATGCCATCCTTAACCACACAATCAATTACTGATAAAGACTCAATCATGTCTCGGTTTAGAGCAGCTTGAAAAAGAGTTTGAAATTAGTTGAGGAGGTAGGCATTAATATTATCCTCAATTTCACACCATTCCCATGATTCATTCTTATTTTTAACTAACTAATTATGTTGTCACCTTTGGATGACAGTAGCTTACAAAAAAAAAAAAAAAAAAAAAAAAAAAAAAAAACCCGTATTTTTGTCTCCATATCTAGCCAATTAATTCTAAATCTTTGATGTTAGAACATCTCTTCTTGACCCATGACCTCTTCTAACTCCTTCTTAAGTTGACAAAGCCGATCATAATTTGTTTTAGAATAAGGTTGGGCTTGAACATTCATAATAGCACACCTCAAGGAATTGATCTCTATACGGTTGTCCCTGAAAGTCTCCTTACTCCATCTAGACAGTCTACGACTACATCCTTTCAGTTTCCGGGAAAAACTATACATTGGAGACCCAGCACCCTCCTTTAACCATAACGACTTAATCACGTCAACACACTCTAGGCTTGTAGTCCACATGGACTTGAATTTGAACATTCTAGGGATCTTTTTGGGAGGAACATGACAATACAAAAGGAGGAGGCAATGATCCAACCCAATCAAGGCTTTGTGATGTACTAGTTGATTGGCTTGACTCATTGCACTTTCTACTTTCCCTTTAGATTTTGGTGACAGTTTAGACACGATCAGACCCACCCTACTGTTACTGTTGATTACCGACGTCATTTCCATTCTGAGCCTTACATCTCTCTTGATATATGACTATTTAGAAGATGAGAGTGTTTTTGGCTCCTGCTGATAGTTTTAGTCGTGTTCTTTCTAGTAAGTGCTTGTGTTGGCTTGAGAAGGCACAGATTGGTGTGACCTTAGTGGCGGAGACTTCTACGAGACCGGGGAAGAGACAGAGGACTTCTACCTAACTTGACTATACCCCTATTTCATTTCTTTGATTTTTCTTCTCTTTGTAAAAGATTTTGATTAACATGAGAGTTAGATTAGCGCACTTGTTCCACTCTCTGTTTTGAAATCATGAAATTAAAGTTGTGAGTGTGGACACTCCATTTTGACTGACCATAAGACTTTGTGTGCTTGCAAGCCTCCCAATGATGAAATGGTAATTAGTTCATCATTAGAATGTGTAAGGTTGCTTGGAGTTGCTGTATAAACTTGTTTTGGCCAAAAATTAATTTTTTGCAAAAATGACCATTTTACCCTTGGACCCATTTTTAGCCAAAAACCAACTTCTTAACCCCAAAAAGCCCGATTGTGTTTTGATTGATCGTATTTTCCAGAATTAGTAGCCCATTTTATCTAAAACATTGATCATAATGCAATTCGGGCTTACTTATGTTGCAAGCAAGCCAAGAGCATAAGACCACGTACTTGTGCATGCACGCATTGAACGTGTACCAAGGCAAAATGCGCATGTGCATGTTAGATGTGAGTGCGCATATTGTTTGTACGTACGCAAAATCATTGTGCGTGCGCACTTGGTTTGTACATGCGCACATTGAAGCATCGCTGAGTTATTTTTGGTAACACAATTTTGGTATAATTTTTTGTGGGAATGGCAAAGAGGAAGCGATGAAACCGTAAAAGGATTCCAGAGGCTTCCCCCATCTCTATAAATAGAGCCCCTCCCCCTCTCTTTGAAGGGGTTAAGAAATTGAATCACTTTTTGCAAATTTAAGAGCCAAATATCACCTCTTATCTCTCTCTTTCCTCCTATAGTTCCAAAAATGCACCACCTACTCAGCTAAATAAGTCTGAAAACTTCTAAGGACTGAAGCACATCAACCATAACTTGGAACCAAAGCCTGAAAGAGGTTTCCAAGCCAGAAACTTGAGTTTCTTTGCTCTCATTCATATTCGCTCTTCGATTTCTTAAAACCAATAGGTAAACTTCTATCTTTTTGTATATTTTAGTACCTATTCTCTGTTTGTCTTCAATATTCGAGCATGCTAGGATGTTAGTCTATCATAGCATCATGTAGGTTATTCATCTTATCCATTTTCTCACTTTATTTTGCATGTTTTCTTTATGTACATTAGAATAGCATGATTATGCTCATTTAATCATCTAGAACTCATGAGTTAGGCCTAGTTTGAATCATCATGTAAATAGCTACTATCATTGTTTTTCTTTTCATTATGTGTTATTTGGTCTTCTTATGCATATTCATCATTTAGTAGTCTCAAACCGGACCTAGGTTCTTATCTTGCATGTATTAGTTGCATTTAGGTCATATTTATTTTATGCATGCATGTAAGGCGCGGAAGTGGACATCTGGGTAAGTGTCTTTGTCCTTCTTGGCATATGTGAGCTATTTGCATTGTCCTTTAAATAATGCAAGTTTATGCTTTTTGTATGCAAAATTGCGTGTTTTGTATGTTTTCTTGAATGTTGTGTATCTTAGGTTACGTTTAAAGCCACTGGTTATCAAAGCACACTTTTCTTTGAAAAATAATTTTTTATGTAAATATGGCTTTATTCATTTAATCTAAAGTATACGATATTCACATTTCTTTAAATCACATAGTTTATGTTAGAAAAGAATTTTAGGTCTAAAATGAATTTCTGTGAATAATTAACCACTACAATCATAAAATAGAGAGTGAGTAGAGGCTAATCTTCGGATTGGGCAAAATGGGGGTGCTTCCATGTAAATAGCCTTCCCTTTTTATACCTAAGCTCCTGAACCTGGAATGTTCTTGATTATGACAGACTAGGCCTTAACTTAGCTTTCACCATTAAAGATTTCTTAATTCCCCTTTAAAAATTAAGTGGCGACTCTATGTCAATAAAGCAAGTCAGTGTGGGAAGCAATACATTAGACTTAAAAAAGGCATGGCACCCACAGATAGTTGTTGCTTGAAGCTAGATTTTTTAGGTATTGCCAAAAGGATCGCCTCTATGCCCAACAAGGAGGGGCATAGACAAAAGTGGCAGGCCAATTGAAAGATGCCACACCCATTGAAATATTACACTTGAAAATGTTAGGAGATTTGTGGCAAACCTATAAATCCACTTCCTCCTTCCACCAAAGCGCTAAGCCCCCACAAAAGCCCACTGGATCAACATAACACTTGTTGGAAAAGTGAAGACTTCTGTGGATTCTTTCCAAAGCCGGTTGTTTATTCTTAGTTTCCATCAGGAAAATTACTAAGGGGCGATGGGTCACGCATAACCCTCTAAGGATCTGGATTGTTAAGGGTCGCCCTAGCCCTGACAATTCCAGTTGAGCATCAACATAGGTATATGTCTTTTAAGGGCCAGCCACCATAGCCCATGTTTGATTTTTCCCATTCACCTCTGGGAAAGTGCTCAAGACCTGTGACAGAAAGGAAGGAAGTGAGCAAGACTAATAAGAGTAGAGTGGTAAGGAGATTTGTATAAAGAATAGAGTGAAGAGCAAAAAGGGTAAAGAAAGGAGGTTGAAAAAAATAAAAAGAGGCGGGTATGAAGAAGAGAGGAATATAATATGAGATAGAGGGCTATGTTCTCACACAAGGAGAGTGGTAGAAGAAGAAGAAGGTCAGGGTAAAACGAAGATAGAAAATTAGAGAGAAGACCCAACTTTCTTTGAAGTTTGGAGAATATACAAGGAGCTTCTATTTTCGCACACCATTTGGTCTATGTGCACATATTTAATGAATAATATTTTTATTACAATTTTATCGCTAAACAAAATTACCAATATAAACATTAGTATACACATATCACCTTACATCTAAATTTTCTCACTACACATCTTTTGAATTAAAACAATCTCACAACATAAAATATTAAACACATGAGACCCTACTATTCTCCATGATTACCTTATTTTAATCCTTCCATTGCCGTCAAAGTCTGCCATTATTTTTCTTCTCTCGAATCTCACTCTCATTCTTTATTTGTGTTATAATGATTTGAAAAATAAAATCTCGGCTTTTGAAAGTTTTTCATCATTTACGATAAAATTAGCAATCATGTTCACAACCATCTTTTTTTTCCGACAAATTTTGTTAAACTAGTGCCAAAACTAGTCAATACTTAAGACATTCAACTTCTGAAATAATCAAGATATTTTGACAATCTACTTGCGAATTATACATTATTAGCTTAAAAATATTTAAGTATGTTGCAAGCGTGTTTAGTTAAATTCTAAACAAGTTTTGAAAAAGTTATGTTCATGTTTGGTGAATATTGTCAAATAATTTTTTATTATGTAATTGTCAAAAATGCCCTTAGAAGTTGTGTAAATGATAAGGGTCAAGTTTATTACAATAAGGGTACACAAAAAATTAACATGCTTCTACATGACATTTTCGTTCAAAAAAGTTGTACTTGATAGGGTTGGGCTTCCCTCCGTGAGGCCCACCACGACTCTAGTTTTGATGATTTGAATCACTTATTTTATGGGATCTTGTGTACATATTATTCATAAAAATAAAAAATAAAAATTAAATCGTTCTGATATTCATAATCCCTTCATTTTATTGAGTTTTTATCTAAAAAACTTAATGGTCAATTTATTTTTTAAAATAGATCATCTATTTTTTTCCTTTTTAGAACAAATGTGATAAAATTAATGAATTACAAATATCAAATCAATCTAATTTTTTTTATATATGATATACACACAAGGCTCAACAAAATTAACAATTCAAATTATCGAAACGATACTTGTGATTGACTCCACAAACCCGAACAACACTTTCCAATCCAAATGATGGACTAGAGAAAAGTCCAGCCCAAAACACCAGCAAGCCAAAGAACTCCTTTAACCCAAATTGAATAAAGCCAATCTGCTTAGGCCAAATAATTTGTTGAAGAATAATTGATACTTGTTGGCTTATTTTACCTTCGAGAAGGTCAATTTGAGTATTTTGAGTGTGTCTACAAAGATGGAATTCTTATATTCAAGTCAAAAAATGTATTAAGAAGTCTTTAATGACCACAAAGTGTAACTTGTAAAACAACTAATCAATGATAAAAACAAACAAAAATTGAAGAATAATAATTTGAGAAGGAAGAATTGTGTCCCAAACTCGATTGTCCAGCATAGCTCCCCCGGCCTCTGATGGAAAGAGGTACATTGTCCATGCAAGACAGAAGCAACCCGATCCAAATTGCTGAACAATTCAATTAGAAAGGGAAATGTACCTTACTACAACTTTTATTTTTGTCGACTCTACTGCTCCTACATATAATTAGTGTTACGACTACAAAAATTTAAACATTTATTTAATTATCATAGAAATATTGAGTTTATAATTAATCTACATTAGTCCTTATTTATTTTTTTTATACATACTCGAGTTATTTAGTTGGTACGCGTAAATGATTTTTCATTTTAACTTGAGAATAGTGACGTAGACTCTTTAGATAGACAACTTCTATATTTCAATCCATGAATAGAAGAGAAAGAAATGGTACAAACAATTTTTTATTTTTTTAAGTTTTGTTATTTTTATTGAAATGTTCAAGAGTTTTCTTAATTTAAATGTGTTTGATTCATAAATTTGGAGAGAAATTTATAAATGGAAAGAATAAATATATATGAAACGTAGATAAAATATATATTTTATTCACATTTCAGCTATCTTTTTCATTTCTCATTTTAAATATCTTTCCAAATTTATGAACCAAACACAATCTAATAGTTGAATTGGACCATACGATTAACATTTTTAATACGTTAGGAGCCATATAGACACATATACGTTGCGTTTTTATCAACCACAAACTTGTGGCAAGAATTCCCGATCATTTATTAGTTGGAAATGGGACATGACGCGGTATTTTGATTTCTAGCATCGCGTCAATTATGGCTTGACAACATTTGTGGAGATTGGACAATATGCTTGACAAATTGAAAAAGTGAGTTGTGATATATTTTGAAATATTTCACCATGATCCCTCTACTATTACTTTAACCTTTTCTTATGAATCTATTCATATTGATCTTTTCAACTATAAAAAATCATTCAAATACACATCTTCTAAAGGTAGTTTAGAGGGTAAACATGATACATTTTTATAATTTAAGGGGTTAAAATATATAAATTCACAAATGAGTGAGGTAAGTTAATATTCATTAATAGTTGAGCCTCTTACGGTAATTAACCCTATTTCACCTACTTCACTGATGTAGAACAAGTAGCCGAAGACTTCTTGGAACAATTGGACTGACAAAAGGCAAGAAAAATGTAGAACAAAATTCTATAACTTTTATATTTCTTAATTTTATTTAGAATTAGGTTTTTGGCTAGAATTTTAAATAGTTTAGAATTTTTAGTCTCTTAGGTTTCTAAGCTAGGATTTTAAATAGTTTATAATTTTTAGTCTCTTAGGTTTCCTAGTTCTCTTAGGTTTCTTAATTTGTGTTGATTTAAGTTTTCTAGTTTATTTTGGAATCACTTTTCCTACAAGTATTAGGTTTAGTTTATTCACTTTTCCTACAAGTATTAGGTTTAGGTTATTCACTTTTCCTACAAGTATTAGGTTTAGTTTATTATAAATAAGCCTACAAGCATATGTAAATGATTCATTCAATAATATTTTAAAAAGATTTTCTTCTATCTTCCTTGTGGATTCAAGGGTGTTCTTGTGGATTCAAGAATTCTCGTCTACTAGAACGATATCTAGTCTCATGTGATTTATAGATGTGGTACGCCTGGTCATCGCTCTAATGTGTGCCCAGAAAGAAGGATTACTAATTTAGTTGAAGAAGAAGGTGAAATTGGGGATGATGGAGATGCAGAATATGAGGGTGATCAGTATGAAGGTGTTGAACTCGCCAGAGAGAAAAGAGAACGAGTCAACTGTGTAGTTCAAAGGGTTCTATTTACACCAAAAACTGAGGACCTCAGTCAACGTCACAGTATTTTTCGCTTTTGTTGTACCATAAATCAAAGGGTGTGTGACCTTATTGTGGACAGTGGAAGTTGTGAAAATTTTGTGGCTAAACGATTGGTAACGCACCTGAAGTTGTCTCCTGAACCACACCCGTCTCCCTACAATATTGGCAGGATCAAAAAAGGACCTGCTGTCATGATAACCGAAGTATGTAAGGTACCTATTTCTATTGGCAAACATTATAAATCCGATGTATTATGTGATGTGGTTGATATGGATGCTAGTCATGTATTACTTGGAAGACCTTGGCAATTTGATGTGGATATTACATTTAGAGGATGAGACAACACTTATGTGTTTAATTGGGGGTCTCATAAAATTGCTATGAGTCCCTTAAAGCAACACACAGTGCCTCCGAAAGTCGAAGCGAAGTCATTCGTCACTATAACCAATTCAGAAGCCGAGTTTGTAGCAGATGCGAAAACTTCACAAGAGTTATATGCTATGGTTGTGAAAACAATGGTACCTGTGGCCAAGGAGAACACAGTCACACCAATCCGTCAGAAAATTCAACCATTGTTGGAGGAATTCCAAGAGCTTACTGCTAACGAGTTTCCAGATGAACTTATGCCCATGAGGGACATTCAACATCAGATTGATTTCATACCAAGAGCAAGTCTGCCAAACCTACCACACTATAGAATGAGTCCAAAAAAGGGTGAGATCCTGTGGGAGAAAGTCGAAGAATTGCTGCGAAAGGGACTTATTCGTGAAAGCCTAAGTTCATGTGCTGTTCCGACATTATTAACGCCAAAGAAAGATAGAAGTTGGCGAATGTGTGTAGACAGCTGAGCCATCAACAAGATTACCATCAAGTATAGATTTCCCATTCCCCGACTAGATGATATGTTGGACATGCTGGAAGGATCAAAGTGGTTTTCAAAGATCAATCTGCGAAGTGGGTACCATCAAATTCGAATCCGTCATGGGGATGAATGGAAAACAGCATTCAAGACTAAGGATGGTTTGTATGAATGGTTGATTATGCCATTCGGCCTTTCTAATGCTCCCAGCACCTTCATGCGAGTTATGCATCAGGTATTACGACCTTTCACTGGGAAATTTGTCGTGGTTTATTTTGATGACATATTAATCTACAGTAAATCAAAGGAGGACCACATGGCCCATTTACGAGAGGTGTTGACAGCGCTGGAGGTAAGCAAGTTGTACGTTAACCTTAAGAAGTGCAGTTTTTTTACAAGTAGTTTGTTGTTCTTGGGTTATGTGGTTAGTTCAAATGGCATTCATGTGGATCAAGAGAAGGTTCGAGCCATCCAAGAGTGGCCAACACCCAAGACTATTAGTGATGTTCGGAGTTTCCATGGGTTGGCTACGTTTTATAGGCGTTTCATTCGAAGTTTCAGCACTATTGTGGCACCAATAACAGAGTGCATGAAGAAAGGAAAATTCCTGTGTGGTGATGATGCAGAAGAGAGCTTCTTATTGATCAAAGAGAAGTTGTGCACTGCACCAGTGCTAGCTTTGCCCAATTTTGAGAAGATTTTTGAGGTAGAATGTAATGTCAGTGGTGTGGGCATTGTGGCTGTCCTATCTCAAGAACATAAACCAGTGGCCTTTTTCAGTGAAAAATTAAGTAAAGCTCAGCAAAACTAGAGCACTTACGACCAAGAATTTTATGCAGTTGTTCAAGCTTTGAAGCATTGAGAACATTACCTAATACAGAGAGAGTTTGTGTTGTATACTGATCATCAAGCCTTAAAGTTTATCAACAGCCAGAAGCACCTACATAACATGCATGTAAGATGGTCTACTTTCCTTCAGAAATTTCCTTTTACTATTCGCCACAAATCAGGGGTTTTGAATCGAGTCGCGGATGCCTTGAGTCGACAAGCTAGTTTATTAGTCACGTTGACACATGAGATTGTGGGGTTTGAGTTCCTGAAAGAACTTTACCCTGATGATGATGACTTCAAGAAGATATGGGCAAAGTGTATTCAAAGGCAACCAGTCACTGATTTTCACATCACTGATGCCTATCTATTTCGAGGAAATCACTTATGCATCCCCCATAGCTCTTTGCGAGAGAAACTAATTCGGGATCTCCATGGTAGTGGCTTAAGTGGACATTTGGGAAGGGACAAGACTATCGCAAGTATGGAAGAACAATATTTCTAGCCTCAGTTGAAGTGAGATGTTGGCAATTTTGTGAGGAAGTGCTACATTTGTCAAGTATCCAAAGGGCAGTCTCAGAATACTGGCCTCTATATGCCTCTACCTGTTCCTAACAGCATTTAGGAAGACTTTTCGATGGACTTTGTGTTGGGACTCCCTCGTACCCAACGTGGAGTTGATTCTGTGTTCGTAGTGGTTGACAGGTTTTCAAAGATGGCGCATTTTATTCCTTGTCGAAAGACTTCAGACGCCTCTCATGTGGCTCGATTATTCTTTCGAGAAGTAGTTCGTTTGCATGGAGTCCCTCAATTCATTTCCTCAGATCATGATGGCAAGTTCCTTAGCCACTTCTGGGTGACTTTGTGGAAGATATTTAACACAACCTTGAATCGTAGTTCAACCGTGCATCCTCAAACAGATGGTCAAACAGAGGTGACTAATAGGACTTTGGGCAATTTGGTTCGCAGCATTTGTGGAGACAAACCAAAGCAATGGAATCTTGCTTTGCCTCAAGCAGAATTCGCATATAATAGCGCAGTTCACAGTGCCACATGAAAGTCACCATTCTCTCTAGTGTATGTCACGCCTCCAAAACATGCAATTGATTTGCTCCGTTTGCCTCAGGGTCCAAGAGTGAGTACTGCCGCCGAAACCATGGCCAAACAAGCCCAAGCAGTACAAGAAGAAGTACGACAGAAGCTGAAGGAAATAAATACCAAATATAAGGCAGCCGCAGACAACCATCGACGCTCCAAACTGTTCAAGGAAGGAGATTCAATAATGGTGTTTTTGCGCAAAGACAGATTTCCAGTCGGCACATACAACAAATTGAAGCCTCGCAAGTATGGTCCATATAGGGTGTTGACGAAAATCAATGACAATGCTTATGTGATTGAGCTACCAAACAACATGAAGATTTCCAAGACTTTTAATGTAGCTGATTTATATGAGTATCATGCTGAAGAACCCCTCTATCCAGAATCGAACTCGAGGTCGAGTTCGATCCAAGAAGAAGAGACTGATGTAGAACAAGTAGCCGAAGACTTCTTGGAACAATTGGACTGAGAAAAGGCAAGAAAGATGTAGAACAAAATTCTATAATTTTTATATTTTTTAATTTTATTTAGAATTAGGTTTTTGGCTAAGATTTTAAATAGTTTAGAATTTTTAGTCTCTTAGGTTTCCAAGCTAGGATTTTAAATAGTTTAGAATTTTTAGTCTCTTAGGTTTCCTAGTTCTCTTAGGTTTCTTAATTTGTGTTGATTTAAGGTTCCTAATTTATTTTGGAATCACTGTTCCTACAAGTATTAGGTTTAGTTTATTATAAATAAGCCTACAAGCATATGTAATTGATTCATTCAATAATATTTTAAAGAGCTTTTCTTCTATCTTCCTTCTGAATTCAAAGGTGTTCTTGTGGATTTAAGAATTCTCGTCTACTAGAACGATATCTAATCTCGTATGATTTATTCCGCTGCATCATTCACTCTTTATGTCATTTGGTACATTGCATAGTAAACTTCACTAGTTTTTAAATATAATGGTCTTACACCAAAGTATGATTTTAATTATATAAACCGATGTTTTGAAAATTGAATTGGCAAGCGAATCGAAAAAGTGATCTGCGCGAATGGGTCACTGGTTTAATTGTGGGTGAATCAAAATTGAACCATGATATCATAATTATATCATAAATATATTAAAATTTAGGGTAAATTACAAATACAACTCCTGAGGTTTGATTAAAATATGAATTGTCCCCTGTGATTCTGAAAATTACATTTTGCCCCCTAAGGTTTCTAATTTCATAACAAATCGTCCTTTTCATTAATAAATCATTAAGTCAATTAACAGTTTTTAATGATGTTAGAAATATATTTCAATTAATAATTTAGGTAATTTTATTATTGTATAGAAGAGAAATTATGAATTTCATTTTTTTAGTTAATTCTGTTAAATAAAAAATTCTAACAAGGGGGTATTTGTAATTTTTGAAACTACAAGAGGCAATTTGTATTTTAAACAAACCTCAGGAGGTGTAATTGTAATTTGCCCTAAAATTTATAAATATTAAAATTACAAAAATAATAAATAATAATCAATTACAAAAAAGAAAATTATTAAAATTTATTTTACGTTTTTTATACATTAATTTTTAGTCAAAATAATTAAGGTAATATTAAATATATAGCATATATACTTATTATATTTTGCACTTAATTCCATATTCAAGCCCTTTCCACAACGTATATTTCGAAGAATTTTTAATGCTTTAGACCCAGCCAGTTATGTTGAATTAAGGTAATATGATTTTAGTTCATATGATTTTAATTCATATTGAGAGGATTTCGATATCATTTACGTTGTTTATTTCTTCTTCATTATGAAACATGTATGTAGTTTATTTTTCTCAAGTTTGTCTTATGGATGTTGGACTTAGGGTAAGTGTTGTGCGCAATGCACAACACTGATTGTTGTGAAGTTTGTGGGACTCACTTCAGATTCTACTTTAATGATTTGAATCATTTATTTTAAAAAAATATCAAGTAGAATGTATATTTGTAAAAAAAAAAAAAATCAAATTAATCAGATATTAATAGTTATTTAAATAACTATTTAAATATCAAACTGAATACAAATATATAATTTCATGAAGGAATTATCGATGTCCAACCAACTTGCCATTTATGTTCTACTTGATAGTTTTTTTAAATTAAAATATTTAAATCATCAAATAAAATTCAAAGTGAATCTTACAAGTGGCACAATAATCACTCCGATACGCAATGCACAACTGTGCTCCCAAATTCATGGTTGTTGGGTGACTTTTAGCTTTCCAATTAAGGGGGAAAGTGTATTTTACCCAAAATTGAACTTGAAATTTGCGCAATGAACCGAGGAAGCAAAGTGGGTATTAGAAGCCCCGTCAAATACCAAAAAAAAAAAAAAGTGGGCATTAGAAGAAGATGAATTAGCTTTTGGCTTTTGGCGGCATCCTTGCTTGTCATAGAAGATATTTTCTTAAAAGGGTTTAGCTTTCGTCCAGTCAACGATCGGATTGGATCGTACTGTTAGATTCGTGGAGACTTATCACAGGTTCCGTTTTAAAAATATGAACCGTTAATGTGTAGAACTCATTGAGTGTTATATGGTTGTAAAAAATCACATTAATCGGATATCGATAACTATGTGATCAAAATAGTTTTTTGTCAACCGTTAATTTATTTATCGTCCATTTTTTTATACAAAACTGATTTGATTACATAACTATCGATATCCGATCAACGTGATTTTTTACAAATATATAATACTTGACGAGTTCTACACATTGAACGGTTCAAATTTTCAAAACAGGACCCGTGGTAAGTCTCCAAAGATCCAATAGCATGGTCCAATCCGATTTTAGACTGGACCAAAGCCAAACCCTTCTTAAAAAATTCTCTTGGGGCATGTCATAAATCCTAACAGTGATTTGGTGAATCAGTTTTTATAATTTGATCAGATACTACAAAATAAAGCCATTTGTGGCCGTTGATAAAGCAGACCAACAAGAGCACTTGTTACGTTGTGAGGGATGACCTTCATCAGCAAATGAGAATGTAATAGCGGTTAGCATGATCCGGTTTGGATTAGTTTGAGATGAAATCAAAATCAATCTATTTTTTATGATTTTATAAAAATTGGAATCAAATTAAATCATTAAAATCATAGAATTAATTTGAGCCAAATCATTTAAATATAGTTCTGTTCTATTTGAAATTACGATTTGACATAATTTTTGTTCAAAAGAAAAATTATATAATATTTTCAAAATAATTCAATCTATCATAAATTTAAAAAATAATAATAACAACATACACATCAAACAAACTACTTTCATAGTATTAATCAAATAAGCAAAAACACAACATTAAAACTACTTTCATAATATTAATCAAATAAGCAAAAACACAACATTAAGCAAACATATTGTTCAACATTAATCTGCTATACTTTTTCAAAACATGAACTTTCAAAAGATTAAGTACATGTTCATTGTTCAACCATTAACTTAAACAAATATAATATCTGACAAATAAACATAAGGGGTGTTTGGGAACCCGCTTTTGAGGCTAAAATAGCCTCAAATACTAAAAAAGTCAAAAAACCTCAAAAATCCTAAATCAATGATTTATATTAAAAAAAAAAAAAAAAGCAAAGCCGGCAGCAGTGGGGCAGCCCTACACTGCCATGATAGTGTGTAGGCACAGAATTGTGACAGCTTAATCTTTGAGACTGAAATGAGAATTTTGCCCCTTTAGATCAATTTTAGAAAAACTGAAGTTAGGGACAAATTTGTTATTTCAACCTCAAACATCATTTCAAATACATTTTTTAATACACAACTCAAATAAAAATCCATCTATCTGCCAAACACAAAAACTAAAATAACTTACTAAAATAGTCAAAAAACCCAAAAAATAATCACTTCCCAAACACCCACATAATGTTTAACATCTAGCAAACATAAAACTCCTATCAACCAAACATTTTGTCATAAAAACAACAATTACAAAATTAAAATTATACTAAATAATTAAAAAAAATTGTAACAAAAAATAACAATCCGTTAACACTAGTTTCCTAATTTCAAACTAAAACCAGGCTTGGCCCTGGTCATAGGCCCACAAGGCCATGGTTTAGGATCTCTCAAAATAGATCCAGAAAAGGGCCCCCTCCTTATTATAATTTAGTATAATATATTAGATATGTTTTAAGTCTAAAAAAAAATTAAAAAGGTCCAAACTAACTTAAAATAAATTGACCCATTAAAAAATTGAAAGGTCCAACAGTTTGACAGCAGTAGTCCAATAGTTTGCAAGTATGATTGATTTATTTGCTTCTAAAAATGCAAGAAAATTGATGATTAAGTGATACTTATTAGTTGTTGTAACGTAAGACCATCTCCACCAGTTCACCAAACTTGACATCAAATTTGAATTTTGGTGAAAAAGTCACTGTTTGGTGCTCCAATGGTTGCACCAAATCGTTATCAAATTGAGAATTCACCAAAAAATTCATCAAAGTGAGAACAGGCAGCAGCTTTCATCATTTCACTGTGCGTAACCGTTGGAGAGACCAACTGGTCGACCAGCCGATTGACCAATCGGTCCATCGGTTCCCTTGCAAAAATTTTGGTTCAAACAGGTCAAAAGGTTCAAAGAGGTAAAAAAAAAAAAATATATATATATATATATATATATATATGCCTTACCGGTCGACCAACCAGTCGACCCTTGTTTTGATGCCCACCATTGGAGCAGTCTATATCAAAATGAGAAAATGGGTGTTTTTTAACTCAAATTTGGTGAAAAATTTGGTAAACGATTTGAGATGCTCTAATACTAAGTATTTTTTGTGATTTTAATATAAATCTTTTGTCATTTACCTTTTTTTTTTTCATTCAATAAAAAAAAATGTGAAGGATCCTGGAAATTTATTGGTTGATTATCGACTTTGGACCTCAAAAATCTCAGAATCGGACCTGACCAAAACTAAACCACGAATTAAAAAGATCAAACCAAACCTACTAAATTTGTCTAAACCGGTTCAATTTGTGCATTTTTCAATTTGTTTACTCAATGTAAAAATTTCACACCTATTGGTTTTCCTTGTTTCTCTTGATTCCCCCCATCTCTCTAAAACTTTATTTCATTTGAACATGTCTCTAAATAGGGTCTTTCTACCGTACGAACTTCTTAAAAACAGTACGTCATAATCAAAATATTTTCAATTTTAAGTAAAAAGATCATGATAAATTATAATTAGATATTACTTGTAATATAACTGAAGGTTTTTTCAATTATAATCAAGATAAGAATCACAATAAATTATAACTAAATGTTAACTAAAATATCACAATAGTTCATAATTAAAAATTATAACTAAACATCACTTAAATACATAATTAAAAATATTTTCGATTATAATTAACAGAAGCGGCGCCACTGTTATGATATGGGTCCTATCGCCATCAGCTTGTCAAAACCTTTGAATTTTATTTTATTTTTTATGCTAAAAATTTTACTTAATTATCAAATTGTTGGCTTATTTTTTTTTATGAAGAAAAATATCATAAATAAGAGCATATCAGTAAGGATTGAAAAATTATTACAGATTAAATTCAAGCCAATTATCAAATGATTGTGTTGACGGTTCTTTTGCCTCAACAAAGATAACTTTAAAATTGTCAAGTGTAGAGAAAAGAGAAATTAAAAGAAGAATGAGGGAGATGGAGAAAGACGATTGAATAAACAATCAAAGTAATAATTACTTACCTCTACCCCTATGCTTCGAAAAGAAAGTGCATAAAATGCTTCAAAAAGAAAATACTGAAAATAAATGCTTTAAGGAAAATGACAAGAAATATAGAAATTAATTGTTTTTATTTTAGTTTTAAAATCCCTATTACAATGTAGCTATAAAATGGCTATTTATAAGCAAATATTTGTAGAAAAAAACTACCTAAAACTATCCACTCATCCACCTCCTCCATTTCATACTACATGATCTTCCATAACTTCCTTCAATCTCCACTTCATACTTCATGTTCTCCACTTTATTCTCCATTATCTTTTCACATTTCATAACTTTTCATAACCTCCAAATGAGTAGGAAGATGCCGCATGTCCTATAATAATAAATAATAATAATAATTATAGATTTATGGTGCCAATATTACCCCCCGTAGCCCTTAAAAATGGTGTTTGCTTAAATTTTTGAAAAGTTGAACCAAGCACATGACTAATTTAAGCAATAAAGTGCTTCGAATAATATCAACAAAGTGTTTCAAATGATATAATAGTACCAATAAAGTGCTTCGAATGAGAATGAAATTATGATTAGATGTCTCGAATTATATATATATATATATATATATATGCCTCGAACGGATATTATATATGTACTTCGAATCGACATCAATCCGTTGAAGGAAATTAAACAATTTTATTTTACTCATACTTCAAACACATAGAAAACTTGGAACCTTTTGAAGTAGGTTGATGTTGCTTGCACTTAGAGTCATTCAGAATCTCATATTTTCAAGGCAAAGCCAATATTCAAACATGATTCACCTTAACAAGCTGTTACACATACTAGCTATTATGGACTAGTAACAGGCTTCGAAGGTGATATAGAGAACCAAAATCATCCTTCGAAGGTCGAAGGTGCCAACAAAGGACGAATTACATACTTGAAAGTACTCGGCAAAGCTTCGAAGGTTCACAACCACCAATATTGTTTCTTCGAAGCTGTTGTTGATGCAAGATGGAGTGCTTTGAAACTTACAAAGTTATGGCAAAAGGGCTTTCGAAGCAACTTTTAGCCAACATTGAGGTTATTCAAATTTTGTATATTCTGGTTCACACATAATTAATGAAAATATTAATTTTATGCTTTGAACCAATTATTAATTCTCCGAAGACACCAAAACCGTTGTTCTTCGAACCAACTTTTGTAAAATACTAGTTACATTTTCATGTAACAAATGGCTATAAAAATGTTTATCAGTAAAGCCACTAATTATCATGCCAAAAATAGGCATTATTTAACAATTAATTAATTGTCATTTTACATATATTTGAAGGGATGTACACATTACGAAAGCTTTCTTGTCTCGTGTTACATTTCGAAGGTGTTCATTGATGAAAAAATCATCCTTCGAAAGTCACATATGTTACTAAAGGATCAAAGTCGTCCTTCGAAAGTGTTCATGACATCTCTTCAAACCAAATCCAAAGAGTTGGATTACTATGAAATTAGTTTGACATTTTATTAGCCATTTGTGGCTATAAAATGATATTTCAATGAATACATATAACAGCACAACCATTTATCCTTTGAAAATAGGTTTAACAACCCTCACATGTTCTTAATAACATGCTTCGAAGGTAACCACAAAACCAAATGGCGATGGTTTTATGGATCAACTAATAACCATAATTTTGGCCCAATTTATTGCAATAACGAAATATTATTTGTTAGTCATTCCATCAAAACTAACATTTGATGTGATCCACAAATTCAAAAAGGATTTTGAACAACAAAAGTCATGGTATAGTATGACTATGAAAATTCATACATTTTGACACTATGAAAAATGTCAAAAATTTTGAATTCATGAACAATGGCTTGTTCATTATTCTTGACCATGTTTGGTTTAAAAACATGGCTTTTGCCAAATTGATTTTCATAATTATTTGGCAAAGTGGACTGTTTTTCCACGTTAGCCATTAATGTATGAAAATCCCCCACAGGTATACTATTTTCATGACTTGACTCTCTAAAAATTGGTTTTTGGACCCCCTGAGCCATGCATGGAACATCATTCTTAGTCAAATTTGGCTCACGAACACGCTCTTTCATTATATTAATTTCATAATTTGGCTCTTTAAAAACGGGCTCTTGAACCCCCCGAGCCATTGATGAAATCAACTCTTTACTTTTGCTATTTTCAATCATGAAAAAATTCTGAAAAAACTCACCAATTCCTGCCATTAAAGCCTTAGTTAAAAGACTTGGTAGTAAGAGTTGACAACTCATCATTCCATTGGCGAATTTCCATATTAAGTTAATGAATTTCTCCAATTAAATGGTGTTGTTTTTCTTCTACCAAATAATATTGTAAGGGATGAAAATTTATTTCATGAAAATGGATCTCTTCTTGAAAATTCAAAATTTTTTGTTTATGCCAATAAATTTCATTTAGGTTATTTGACATGGATAAATCCATTTCATTTTTCATTTCTTACACTTGACGCCCCACTAGCCATGTGTAATAACCCTCACCACTGTCTACCGATAAACATTAATTACCGTTAAACTGAACTGATCATGACTGATAATTGAACTGATTAAAGTACTGAACTGACTGACTGAAAACTGGAACTGAATTGACTGAGTATGTATGTTAATCTGTATTCTATCTGTTTGATTGTTTATTTGACTGTCTATTCATGTTTTAGTGTTTAACCTGCTAATTGAAGGCCTTATCGGCGGCCGAATCCGAAATTGATTAGTGTGCCTTGATCAGTAGAATTTATGTGATTTTATGGTGTATTTATCTAAAATGTGATCTAGTATGACTAAATTAGATTAAATATTGATCAATTGCTTAAGTTGGCCTTATTTACGGCCTATACAGATTGTAAACAGACGGATCAAGAAACTGAGAAACAAAGAAATCCCGCTAGTGAAAGTCGACTGGCAAAACCATGGTGGCATGTATGCCACTTGGGAAAGGGAAGATGACATAGCTAAAAGATATCCAGAACTATTTCCACTAAATCCTGTTTTCTTCCAGAACGAAGGTAACTCGAGTTTGGAGGACTAAACTCTTTATAAGGAGGGGAGACTGTAATAACCCTCACCACTGCCTACCGATAAACATTGATTACCGTTAAACTGAACTGATCATGACTGATAATTGAACTGATTAAAGTACTGAACTGACTGACTGAAAACTGGAACTGAATTGACTGAGTATGTATGTTAATCTGTATTCTATCTGTTTGATTGTTTATTTGACTGTCTATTCATGTTTTAGTGTTTAACCTGCTAATTGAAGACCTTATCGGCGGCCGAATCTGAAATTGATTAGTGTGCCTTGATCAGTAGAATTTATGTGATTTTATGGTGTATTTATCTAAAATGTGATCTAGTATGACTAAATTAGATTAAATATTGATCAATTGCTTAAGTTGGCCTTATTTACCAAACTAGCCTTAGTGGCCACTACTTGATTCATTGTGAGCTTCATTACACTTGAGCAAAACACTTCTTCAGCCCTTTCGTGGAGACCCTTAGCCGACCATAGAGAGAGAGGGAGAGAGACTTGAGGAGTTGATTTCGTCTCAATATTGCTTAGAATTTGAAGGAGATTGAAGTGTGGTTGCTAATCTAGTTCCCTTGCCTTTAATTGAAGACATAGGTAAGAGAAATCAACCTTTATTGTTGTGTTTGAGCTTGATTCTTGCATGGTTTATGTCAAAGTTGAGAATTGAGCTATGGTTTAGTTCTAGCATGTTGAAATAAAGCATAATTCATGCATGCATGTTAGTATTGTTGGATTTTGAGTTGAGTGCATGGTAAATTGTCACATGCATGTCCATGTTTTGAGTATAGGCCATGTTTTCATCTCGTTTGTGAATCAATTGGCTCATTAGAGCATGTTTTGAAGCTTGAAAGTTATTTGAAGATCATGCATGTCATGTTTGAGGATTGTTCTTGAAAAACGGTTTGAAATTGGGTTTGAATTAAACACCCTTGGGCTTTGATTTCTCAATTGAGCTTTGAATCATGTTATTCCATGTGTTTACAAGTGTTTTTCCAGAAATTAGCCCAAGAGGATTGAAAATTATGCTTTTGAACTTGGTTTTTGGCTTGGAGGTGCAATCTGGGTTTTCCAGATTTTGCACTCCCGCTCGAGCGGGGGAAAGAGACGCTCGAGCGTGGAATCCGAGCATCCAGTATCTCTGCATTGTTTTACAATCCGCTCGAGCGTAGGATTGGGCGCTCGAGCGGAGTCTTGTGTCTCAGGCTCGAGCGGGCGTCTAGCGTCCGTCGAGCGGAGATTTCACCCATCCAGTACTTTTACAATACGCTCGAGCGGGATATTTGACGCTCGAACGGGTACCTTTGTCTGCATGTCCGCTCGAGCGGGGTGACCTACGCTCGAGTGTGACCCCTGTTTTCTGAAAAATCTGAATATATTTTTAAAAGTACATCTTTGCACCCTCATCCCATTCTAGGCATTCTTAGGCCTAGTTTAAGACATCTTATGAGGATATAGATGTAGAACACACCGAGGCAAATTAGGGGTTAAATTATTATCTCTTCCGACTGTGTAGCTTAGTGTGTTCAATCTGTTAACTGTGTAGGGTTGGCGACTGGGGAGGCACGCTCTAGCATACTATAGCCCAAACTCTATGAGTAACAACTGTATAAAGATATGTTCAAAATGATTCTCTTCTGAACAACTGAACTGTACTGCTTTCTGAACTGATACTGTTAATTGAATGAATGTATTTCTAGGCATTCTTAGGCCTAGTTTAAGACATCTTATGAGGATATAGATGTAGAACACACCGAGGCAAATTAGGGATTAAATTATTATCTCTTCCGACTGTGTAGCTTAGTGTGTTCAATCTGTTAACTGTGTAGGGTTGGCGACTGGGGAGGCACGCTCTAGCATACTGTAGCCCAAACTCTGTGAGTAACAACTATGTAAAGATATGTTCAAAATGATTCTCTTCTGAACAAGTGAATTGTACTGCTTTCTGAACTGATACTGTTAATTGAATGAATGTTTGTCCTATATTCTGAACTGTATTGTGGCATTCTTAGCACCTATTGTTTACTATTACTATTACCGTTACAGAGATCTCTGTCGGTTCCCTTGTTGGAACCACTACTGTTTACTGACTGATGGCCATCATTACTGTTCGGTCTTTTAAGACCTACTGTTTACTGTACCGTTATGCTAATGAGTGTACCACATATGACTGTACTGACTGAACGACTGAAATACTGTTTAAATGAACTGTTTTCATACTGTAAGGACATTCATTCTTAACCCCTTTACGCATTGTGTTACTCACTGGGCTTTAGCTCACTGCTCATATATATATGTAGGTGTTCAGGCACCAGACCGCGGCTAGGAGCGTCAGGGTTACTCCAGTTTTGTCAAGCCAACTACCGTGCCTCACTGCGAGGTTCCAAGCCTATCATGCTAAGGCTTAGGGGTGTTTTAGGACTCCCCCTTCTGTACTGTCTTGCTGTTTTGTAATAACCGAATGGATTGTATAGACTGAATGTTTACTGTACCATTACATAGGGATTGAGTCCCTATTCTGAATGATTGTATATATTGTGTATACCTTTCCACTGAATGTAAATATGTTTGGAAAGTCCTTTTGCATACAGACTGTCACAGCTCATTGGGCATTGTTTAATTACTGTATTGGCTTCCGCCAGGCCCTGTACTCTGTCAGTTGAATGCTATAAACAATGCTTATAACACTAGCCTTATAAATTGGAAATGATACTTTTGAAATCTCTGTCATATATACAATCAAGATATTACGTACTAATGAATTAGAGCATGGTATTTGTTTGTTATTGAATGCGATGAGCATTTTTTTTTTTTTTTTTTTTGTAGTTGAATTTTAATTTGGAGATGATGGATGGTTTGGTGATATATATTTTCTGTTTGGTTGTTGAGAAATCAAGAAAGGAATATAAGTTGATGTTCAAATTAGTTATTTTAGAAATAATTGTTACAAAATCAAAAAAAAATTAAAAAAAAAAAAAAACAATTATCAAACTTTTAGAGACCAATTTAGTTGTCTCAAAAAATATTTAATAAGCTTT
>NW_021029920.1:0-40146 GCF_004153795.1 Camellia sinensis | reverse complement strand
TAGCCACTATTTTTATTTGTCCCAAAAATTAGAACTTTTAACCACCATTTCCCTTTGTCCTAAAAAACTAAAACTTTTACGGACCACTACCATTTGTTCCAAAAAATTAAAACTTTTAGACACCAATTTGATTTGTCCCAAAAATTAAAACTTTTAGACACCAATTTGTGTTGTCGCAAAAATTAGTTTCTTTGTCTCCATAACTACCACTGTTGCCTTGGACTCTAAATAGACTTTTAGAGACAAATTTTGGTTGTCTCAAAATCAAAACTTTTTGCAACCACCTATTTTTGTCTCTAAAAGTCTATTTATAGTGACAAATGCAAAATTTTGTCTCTAAAAGTCATTTTTTGACTTTTCCGGACGGGCCATTTGGGACAAACTTCGCGACGGAGGAAATTGGTTGGCTAAAGTTTTTCCCAACAAATATTACACTTTTAGGGACAAAATAAATTTGTCCCTAAAAAGCTGATTTCTTGTAGTGGTTGTAACTTTTATAACTAGGAGTATGGTATTGTGAAGGCTCATTTGCTCATAAGTAGGATGATAGTATCATACACCACTTGGTTAGAACACGGTGAACTTCCAGAACACAATAACCTTGATGAAAGCAATGGTGAAAATGACGAGGATCAAGATGAATATGATGAACGAGTAGAGGACTATCAGAGGGCGAATTGTATGGTGGGTGATACTCTAGAAAGAGAGGATGTATGAAACTTCGATAAATTGTTCGATGCTTCCCAATGTTGCTTGTACCCAGGTTGCAAAAACTCAGATACTTTGTTATCATTCATTATTCAGATGCTACATGTGAAGGTAGAAACTAGGTGGAGCAATAAGTCTTTTGACAAGATTTTGGAGATACAAAGACGATTCCTACCAAAAGGCCATGTAATGCTAGGGTTAATTTATGAGTGCAAGAAGTTACTATGTGACTTGGGCTTGGGATACGAGCTCATCGATGCATGTAAACATGATTGTGTACTACTCTGGAAGGGGAATGCTCACTTGGAAAAATGTCCCACATGTCAAGCATCTTGGTACAGAGTAAATGATAGCAAGGGTAAGAAGATCCCTCACAAGATATTGTGTTACTTCCCATTGACACCTAGGTTGAGGATATTGTACATGTCTAGGAAGATAGCTAAAGACATGAGATGACATAGTGATAAACGTGTTGATGATGGTGTAGTGAGGCATCTGGCTGATTGTAAAGAGTGAAAGGAGTTTGATTTGCATTATCCAGAGTTTGCCCAGGAGACTTGCATTGTTAGGTTGGGCCTAGCCACCGATGGGTTCAACCCTTTTAGGAACATGAGCACTTCCTATAGCATGTGGCATGTCATACTCATGCCCTATAACCTCCCACCTTGGAGATGTATGATGGCCCCATTTTTCATAATGTCCTTACTTGTTCTTGGAGGTAATAAACCAAGGACTAATATTGATGTCTACCTAAGGCCATTGATTGATGAGTTGAAGGAGTTGTGGGAGAATGGCGTGATAACTTACAATGCCTCCACTGAACAGACCTTCCAAATGCATGCAACTTTAATGTGGACCATAAATGACTTCCCTGCATATGGTGGTGACTTATTCAGATGGAGAACTAAAGGTTATTTGGCTTGCCCTCCTTGTAATGATAATCCGTTATCACGCGGGTTGATCAGTAAGATCGGGTGGGTGGGTCATCGAGCTTACTTGCCTAATAACCACCGTTGGAGGAAGAACAAGAAGTTTGATTGTTTAGCTGAGCTTAGGAAGAAATCCTTGGATTTACCAGTGGAAAAAGTAATTGCTCAATTGGATCAATTGCGGGAAATCAAGTTTGGAAAGGATCCTACCAACAAGAAAAGACCACGAGAGTCTGAAGAATTGAATTGGACAAAGAAAAGCATAATATGGGAGTTACCATATTAGAAGAAACTAAAGCTCCAACACAATCTTGATGTCATACACATTGAGAAGAATATTTGTGAAAACTTTTATGGGACGATGTTGGCCATAGATGAGAAAAATAAGGACACGTACAAAGCATGTGATGATTTGCAAGAAATGGACATAAGGCAAGAATTGCATCTATAGAGGAAAGATAATGGATCCGTTGTCAAGCCTCGGGCAGCCTACACATTGGATTCTCGACAAATAGATGGTTTTGTGAATTCTTGAAGTCTATTAGTTATCCAAATGGTTGTGCAGCAAACATCTCAAGTTATGTGACTTCTAAAAATGGAAGATTATCGGGCATGAAAAGCCATGATTGTCATGTCCTACTTCAGCGACTTCTCCCAAGTAGCATGCGTGGTTTTGTGAACAAGGAGATCTCGACAACACTATTTGAGTTGGGCAACTTCTTCCAAGAACTGTGCTAAAAAACATTAAGGTAGACTGATTTGGAAAAAAATAGAGAAACAAATTGTGCTCATACTTTGCAAGTTGGAGAAATTTTCCTCCAGCTTTCTCTGATGTGATGGTCTATTTGGCTGTTTACTTGCCGTGTGACACCATGTTTGCTGGACCAATCCAATATCGATGGATGCACCCGATCGAAAGGTAATCATTATGAACATATGGTTATTTATTAATTTTTTATAAGTAAACTATTGTGCAAAAATTCACCCATAAAAGAGTATTGTTTAAGGAGTAATTTTATTAAATCAATAAGCATAAATTTGATTATCAATTTTTGTTGAAGGTTTCTAGGGACTTTGAAAGGGTATGTCAATAATAGAGCATGTCCTGAAGGTTCTATCGCTGAGGCTTACATTGTCAAAGAGTGTCTTACTTTTTGTTCAATGTACTTAAAAGGGATTGATAAACCCGAACGAAATGATGATGGTGGTGAATGTGGTCCCGGGATAGAGGTCTTTACCCAAAATGCTTATCTATTCTCACTTATCACAAGGGCTTTTGACCCTTCACAGAATGAACGAGAAATGGCTAATTGGTTTGTGTTGTACAATAGCTCTGAGGTGGAGCTATATATTGAGTATGTATTTCAATTTAATTATGTTTATGCATAATTGTTCCACTTTGTTTCGAACTCTCTAAGTTAATTATGTATATCGCATTTCCTTGGGTAGGGAGCACAAGAATATTGTACATAATCTACAAGGACGTGACGTAACTCAGGTACAATGAGAAGAATTTCCAAAATGGTTCAAAAATAATACAAGATATACTGAAAAACTTAACTGAATACTCACGTTATAACTTTCAATTCACATTAACTTAGTACACTTGTTATATGGTGTTTTATGTAAATGAATGATTTGCGAATGAAAGGGTCACCTGAAGCAATTGACGAATTGTGGTCATTAGCAAATGGTCCTGTATCGGTAATTGACTTTTATTATAGGTGCATCTACAATGGAATTCGATTCCATACTAGAAATCGTGAAAATTGTTGTACGTGCCAAAATAGTGGGTTAGTCGTAGATGGGGACCATAATGGGAACCAAATTAATTTTTACGACAACTTGTGCAAAATATGGGAATTGAAATACTTGCATGGGGGTACAGTGGTTTTGTTCCAATGTGAATGGTATGACACCGGTCACAAGGATTGAATATACTCCGGTGAACATGTCACAAGTATTGATGTTACAAAACTTTGGTATAAAGATGACCAATTTGTTCTACCTAGTCAGGTGAGACAAGTATTCTACGTCAATGATACCAACAAAGGCAAAAATTGGAGAGTCGTTGAATGGGTTAAGCATCGGGGAGTATGGGATATACCAAAGTGGGATGATGTCTCTAATGATTCTTTTCAACATGATGAAACCACTGATGGTGTTAGGGTAGTGATCCAAGATAATGATGTTCAATACAGCAGGGATGATATGGATCTTGAGATCATTTTCAATGATCAACTAATGGCAGAGAATTTAGTTCACAATGATGATCGGGATGACACAATGATAAAGTATAATGATGATGAAAATGATGAACTGCATAGACAACTTGATGTTAATGCATATCCTCATATAGATCTTGATATAGATTATGATATGTGATGTTTGCTTTTTTATTATATGGACAAGTGTTATAGTTTAATAATAAATTGCTTGGTTTACATTTCATGGCATTGTTTTTCAAATTTCATAGCATTGTTTCACATTTCATTTCATTTAATTATATGCCATATCTATAATTGCAAAGATGTCCAGAAATGGTAAATTATTTCTAAAGCCCGGTAGCTTGGTCCAAAAGATGACGAAATATGAAAAAGATAGAGAAAAAAAAATTCAAAAACATAAAATCAGATTTGATGCTCTAGGGATAAAGTCCCTCAAGAATTCAATGTTTGGTTCTATTCAAAAGGACAATAGTAAAAGTTCTAGGGTGGGAAAGAGAATGTTGGTGAAAGTGATAATGACGAGGACTATCAACCACTTGATGATGATAAAGGACTAAGTTCATCAAGTGATGATGGCGAGCCTTTTGATTTTTGAGTGATTGAGGTATTAGATGCGTGTATGAAAAGTAACTTCTCTATTTTTTCACTTGTTATATTACTTGTGTTATGTCTAGTTATTTCAAACTTTTTTTTTAATAAGCAACCTTAAATTATTGAAAATGTACTAACAATTTATTTTTATATTATGTTAAGATATTCATATGGGTCCCAGAAAACAAATAGGTCTATAGCTCGCCTAATAACTTCACAAACACCTAGGGAAGAGAGAAGTACTCCTGATGAAGATTCACTTACTCTTTTGACACGACCTTTAGCAGCACAAGTTAATCATTCAGAGAGCACACCTGAGGTGTCGACCCAACCTATCCATCTTCCCGCCTTATATACTAGGCCCGATCAGCTCCCTACCTTAGCCACTCAACCTGACCACCTTTTAAGCCCATGCACTGTCACTAACAGTGGAGGCGAGAAATAAATGACTACTTAAATGAAATGATCATTTCTTATCTCAATATTTATTTAGTGCATTCATGTTTTATGTTGACTAACTTGAATAAAATTTTGGTCATAATAGCATCAATTCCAGTTTTGGGCAAGAAACGTGTATGAGGACCAACCCAAGGAAAGAATATGGAGAAGATTCTAAAGGAGCGTGGTAATCGAATACCCATTACACTTAACCGTTTGACCAAAGAAATAGAAGGAAATTACGCCACATCGCTAGCAGCTGCTCTTGGTCAACAAATTCGAGTTCATGTCCCAGTCCGAAATGATGGATGGATAGCCATTCACTTTGGGTTAAGAGAGTCCATTGTTACAAGAGTTGAGGTAATTTGAAATATATGTATTATATGTTCAACATGTTATTTATCTTAATCGCAATGATATATAAAATATATTGAATTTTATTGTTTCCAATTGCAGCAAACTTTTGACTTTAGGAACTGCAATAATGATATGGATGTGAGATGGTATTATTGATCAGAAGTGCCAAACTTTATACACTGAATGGAAAAGTAGATTACACACGCACTACAAATCCCTTAAAGAAGACAAAGTATCTAACCTCAAAAGTCAGACATTATATCCTTGTACACAAGATGATTGGGAATGGATGATTGACAATTTGTGTGAAACTGATGATTGGAAGGTATTTATAACAATATTTACTAAAGAAATATCCTCCTTGTATATTAATTAATGTTACATATTTTTGTTTTTATTTGTAGGAAAAGTCAGAGAATGCAATGAAAGAAAGAGGGTGTGTGAAGTATAATCATATGAGTGACTCAAGATTGTTTGCATCGCGAGCATCTATCCTTGTAAGTGTAGATTTACAAATTTGAACATACTAAATTATAAATACAGAATTATTGTTTGACTAGAAAATCTAATGAAATGAAAGATACAAGAAAGCAAACCGACTATTACGAAACTATTCGAGGACACCCACAAACGTCACCGACATGGGGGAGTGTAGATAAATAGCACAGTTGAGGAACATCATGTAACCATAACTATTTCAATTTCAATAATATATGTCTACATTTTGATATTATTTTTAAGCTTACTTATATTTCATTCATAGGCCACTATGGTTTCAAAGATCACTGAGTAGTCTCAACCTATCCATTATCTGAGGAGCAGATTTCTAGGGAAGTACTTGGGAAGAGGTCGGTCTACTTGAAGGGACATGGGATCCGCAAGGACACTACTTCATCTTCCACATATTTTGAGGCTCCTAACTCCAAGGTGATTGTTCTTCAACAGTAATTAGTTGACCAATGACAACAATTAGCTGACCAGGGAAAGCAGTTACTTGAGCAGGCTCAAAACATGAGTACAATGTAAGTTGTTATTCAAATGTTGGCTGCAAAAAATGGGATAGATCTAGCAAGCATTCCGGGGTTAGTTCCAAGCAACAGTGTCAGGAAGGATGTATCGGGTGTAAGGAAGGATGAAACTTCTCTCGGTTGAAATAGAGGTAAATTTGGCACCTCATTAAATTGATTTATTTTATTTAACCAATCCTAACATGTGTCAACAATCTAAAACTATATAAACTTACAGCATGCAATACATTTCTATAACAATCTAAAACATAACACTTTAGGTTTAAAAATAGGATACAAAATTCTGTGAAGAAAATCACCAAAAATTTGAATTATCAAGGGACTTCCTAGGTTGCAAACCGCATAGACTTGTTCAAAACCCCCATCCAAGTTGGAGGGGGGAGATGAACAAACCTTAACAAGCCTAGTTAAGCAGGAGCACCAAAATGATAATATAGCAACATAACTAGCAGCAACTGGAGCACCCCAAAACAGCCAAGCTAAGCTTCCAGAATCAGTAGCAGTAGGAGATGGCCAAACAAAAGCCAAAAAATAATTACTGTGACGACCTCGGCCTCCAAACTAGTATATTATGTTATTTTAATGAGCCTAATTCAATGATTGTGTGTTTACTTATGTGATTATATGTTTAATTTAATAATTATCTGTTATTACATGGAATATATGTTCGAATTGACAACTTAGAGACAGAAATTGAGAGCTTAGACGACTTTCGAAACTGAAATTGACTAGCCTAATAGGCTAATGAGAATATTTAGAATTTTATGGCAACTTTATTTGAAATTGATTTGGATCAAAATAATTAGAATAAACTGATTGAATTAGTAAGAATTAAGCCTAGTTAATCAACCTTAATCATACTTGATTAGGCTAACTTAATTACACCCTATATAAGGCTCTAATTAAGCCTTGAGTCCACATATACACACTTTTGAGCTGAGAATTTGAGGAAGGGAGAAAAGAACTCAACACTTAGAGAGAGAAAAAAGAGATTTGAAGAGAATTACTAGAATTTTGGTGAATTGAACTAGGCCAACACTTGAATTCACACATTAGGGATGAGATTCATCCTAAATTCTTGGAATTGAGTCATGTAGAAACTAAGTGCATAGAATTATAGGATCATTTGCTTGAATTTGAGTAGGTTTGGCATGAATTACCATGAATATGATGAATTTGAGTTGAATTATGCACATGCATGCTTAATCTTTTATTTTTTTGAGTTAAGATTTCTTGAAATTCACACATGCATGAAGCTTAGGAGGCATGAACTTGAAGATCATCCATGGATTTATGCATTTCATATCACTTTGTGGTGTTTTAACATGAATAGGACTCAATCCATAACATGCATGATTTTAACTTGATGGTATAAGCTCAAATTTGGATAATTGGAGCATGATTTTGAATAAATGGTTTCAAATTGGAAGAATATTCATGATATACAATGTTTTTCCAAGTTTTTGTACCAAAAACACAAGTTTTGGACCTTTGAATATCAACTTTGAATCTCAAACACAGTTCTAAAAATTCCAGAATTCGGCTTGTCTGCTCAAGCAAGGAAAGCTTCTCTCGAGTGTGAAAAATCGAGCTCCCAGAAGTTTTATAAAATTTTATAGATCGCTCGAGCGACCAAAGTGGCGCTCGAGCGAGGACCCTTTTTACTTATTTTTCCGCTCGAGCGACAGTCGAGCGAGAATTGCATGCAACTAGTACTTTTGCCAAATTTGCAGACCGTTCGAGCAACGAAAGTTACACTCAAGCGACCACCATTGTTTTTGAACCCCCGCTCAAGCGAAGGAAGTTGTACTCGAGCAAAGACAACAAATTTTGAGGAACTCTTTTAAGTGCATATTTGCATCCTCATGCCACTCTAAGTGTTCTTAGGCCCCATTTGGACTCGTATAATCATAGAATGAGTTAGAAACATATGAGAAGAATTGAATTAAAATGAATTAGTGCTTCAACTGTGCTTCTGTTATGTGTTTTGTTTAGGTGGACGTCTGAGGCTTAGTGACAACTCAAACCACTGTGAGTAGTAACTTTATAAAAATATGTTCAAGTATTATTATTTTTGAGATTGTTATTATTCTTGGAATCAATATGTGACTGATTGAATTGCTTATCGAAAAGTTATTTTGTAATGGTGAATGAAGTTCATTTTCGAAATGTATTTGTGGTATCCGTTGAACATGGGCCCTTGCCTAGGGGTAACAATACCACGGCTATTGGTTGTAGGCCCTTGCCTGGGGGTAACAATACCATGGCTATTGGATTATTTGAAACACAGAGATCTCTAGTGTTAGATCCTCCGCGGTCTATTGGTTTGACCCTCCGTGGTCCATTGGTTTTCGCTTCACTGTGATTGGAATATTATTGTTCATGGATGTGCCACTTAATTTGATATTGAATGACCTCGATCATGAAATTTATTGGATATAGAGAACTAAAACGAGAATTTGATTATCATATTATCGAACGCCATTTATATAGCCTCTTTATTTTGTTATTACTCACTGGGCTCTAGCTTACTATTTATATATATATATATATATGTAGGTGGGCAAGCTGAACATCAAAGTTAGAAAGCCTCGAGTTTACCCGGGTCAGCCTTTTGAGGAACTTCCAAGTGAAGTCATCAGGCCCAGGTGGAGCCATACTAGTGAAACCCCTTTTTGTTGTTTCAGTGGTTTTGTGTTTGTGTGTTGTTGGGGTTTGTATAATTGCAAGACATGAATTTTGTACAATTGTGATAAATGTACTTTTGGGACAAACTTTGCTTATTATAATAGTTTTCTTCATATACGCACGGCTCAATGGATAATTTTTATGTCATTTTAACTTCTGCTAAGCCCCATACTTTATATGATAAAGGGTTATTTGATTGGAGGCTATAGGTAATCTATGATTATTGGCCAGTCATGACACTAAACCTATAAAGGCAGGTTTAGGTCGTGACAATTACACTACCCAAAATAACTCCTACACAACCTGTAGGAGAAGGCCAAATAGAAACCAAAAATGATTACACTGCCTAGTGTTCCAGTATTACAAGACACTCCTATATTAACTTCCAAAAGATACATACTTTGAGAAACAGTTGAGAGACTAGAAAGGTAAACCAAAAGGAAAGAATAAAGAAAAGGACATTTTCAAAAAGAAATGTGCTGGAACTGGTGCAAAAATGTTGCCTGGTCCACTGAAAATCCTCAAACTCCATGACTGAAATTTTAAAGCAGATCACCATACAAAAATCGAACACAGCTCCAACATTACCCCACCAGATGTTGTCCTCAATTCCAGTATAGGCATCAATACAACCTGAGAAACCAACACAGTGGGAACAGTTCAAGAGAAACAAATAGCAACAAAAATGAGGATAGAATCCATAACCTGAAGCAAACCTCACTTATATATGTGCCAAAAAACTCAACACTCAAGAACATAATCACTTATCAAAAGAAGCAGGTTATAAAAACTATATATAGATCAAGCCAAAAATATACCCTCTCATCACTAGGCCCACACCAAAGAATTCCCTATTAATGTACCAGCGCAGATCTGATCCTTCAAGAAAAGGCTAGGAACACTCATTTATGATTATTCACATCTCTCAACCCACAAGCTCACAAATGCCCACCTCCTAACTATATGCTCACACCACACTTAGCCCACAATCCCCACAAGCTCACAAATGCCCACCTCCTAACTATATGCTCACACCACACTTAACCCACAATCCCTAAAGAGAAAGGCCAGCAAATAACCTGCATAGCAAACTGTTAGGGAAAACATGTATAATGATGTTACATATAGTGGCTCACATTCACTCAACCCTGAGTATAGGTAACACTCCACTCTCAACTCACTGCTCCAAACATCTACTCCAAGCGCCATATATAACCAGGTATAAATGAGGCCAGGGCAACTTACAGAAACTATTAGATACACTTACTAAAACATCAATTAGGATCTGCACAGAGGATAGATCTGGGCAGTGTCCAAGTAGCTAAAACCATACATAACTTGGTTTCCTTTCCAAATTTTTAAGTGGCAGTACTCCAAATCTAACCATATTAAAGATGTTCAAACCAATGATTTCTTCAGGAACTTTTTTATTTATTTTTATTTTTATTTTTTTTATTGAAGACTCTATTATTCCTCTCAAGCCAAATGAGGTAAACAGTGCAGGTAAGAGTAAGCCTAGAGATAATAGGGTCAAGTGAGTTACCCTTAACAAATTTAGCAATATGAGACACCGAACCAAACCAGTTCAACACAAGCTAAGCCACATTTTAAAATAGGGAAAACCATGTAATAATCATGAAAATGCCCAGGAATTGGTTTGAACACCTTATTAAGGACAAAAGTGACTTGTAGAAACTCACGGTATAAGCACGAAACTTTTGGCTTGGAAATTAGACTCAATTTTTAATTAATTCAAAAAAATATGAAATACTCATGTTTTTACACTTAAAAATGAAATAAGTTTAATTAATTCAATTACTTTTAACTATATTTGTGTATTATTTTTGAAGTTAATGCATTGATAAAATACTAATGTTTTTATCCTTTTGTTCATAGGTTGGTGATGGATGTTCGTGGTTCAGTAGTGATATATATGGTCATTAAAGATATGATAATTTGTCGTTTCGCACGTAGACATTCATTTTATTTTTCTTTGTTTCGTTTTATAGGGTATTTTGTTGAATATTTAGATACTTTTTGGAATTATTATGTTTGGGATTGTTGGATATAGTTAGACACATAAGATTCTTATGTTAGTATTGTTGGATATTTGAATAAAGTTTGGGATATTGAACTGCATTTGATATTAATTTGGTTACATTACTAATTGTTATGATGTGTTAAGTTTAGTTTGTATTATTTGTTTTTTTTTTGTATGTTTTACAGAGAAATACAAGTTACAGAGAAATTGGATTATCCTCATGTTTCTTGGTGGCTCCTTCCAAATGTTAGTGCTTGTGTTTGATATTTTTTTTATGTTAATTTGCTCTCCCATGTGAGCTGTACATGGGCTTCTTTTGTGATAGCTTGGATGATTATTGTTTTTGTTTGTAACAACATTGGTTGAGTTTCCATTTCCTAGGTGGTTTATATGCATTGTTTGGGCCTGTTCTAGACATCCATATTATTGTATGTGGTTGTTGAATAGGTTAGTGTGGTTCTTGAAAAAGTTAGTTGAGGTGAGCATATAATTTGAGTGTGTTGTATCTTCTTGTGCTGATATGTATTGTTGCCGAGGTTCTTTACCTGGCAGATAAAATGATCAAGTTACTCTAGTGTTCTCCACCTGGCAGATTAAATTCTTCCTACATGGTTTTTTGTTGTTTCTGTCTATCATTGCCCAGCCAGTGTTATTTTTTTGGATGCTGCTAGGAGGTGCTGGTGTTGTTTGGCAGTTGGTCTGTTGGTTGATATTGGATTACTGCTGGAGCAATGGTGCTACCCTACTGGTTTGATGTTGCTGGTGGCTAATGGTTGTTGCTTGCTGGTCTGCTGCAGATGCTGGTTTGCTGCTGCTGCCCTGGTGGCTGATGCTTGCTGAGCTACTGCTGCTACAATGTTACTGTGATGCGGCTACTACTAGATGTTGGTCTGCTACAATGTTATCCCTACAATGGTTCTGTCCCTAGCCCTGGCTCTATTTTGGTTAGTTTTGTGTAGTGTTTGGGTTTTGTTTGTTTTATTTATATTGTTGGCCTGGGGAATACCCCTTGTAAATTTTTAAATCTTATAAAAAATATAAATGATTTTTAATTATTTTTGTCGATGCAAATTTATCATTGCCAAAAAGTAAAGCTTTCTCGACAAACAACTTATCGGTAAATGTGTTGTCAAAAGTTTACTTTTGCCAACTCATATTGTGTTGCTAGAAGTGTGTTTTTTGCCAATGCAAATTTGTCGTTGCCAAAAGTAAAGCTTTCTCGACAAACAAATCATCGGCAAATGGCAACATTTACCGACATAAATGTGTCGCTAGAAGTTTACTTTTGCCGACTAATATTTTGTTGCTAAAAGTATATTTTTTGCCGATGCAAATTTGTGTTGGGAAAAGTGCCACACAATCATCATATTTGAACTACTTTTACTGATGCAAGGTAAATTGTCGACAATAGATGAAGACTTTTATCGATGACAATGTTTGTTGCTAAAGGAATTACTTTTACCAACACAATGATAATTTTGTCGGCAAAAACTTTTGCCAACTCACTTTTACCTACAGGTTGCCAATGTAGCTCTGTGTATCGGCGAAACTTTTTGCCGACGAGTTTTCCCTTTTAGCAACATATTTTGTTGCGTTGCGAAAAATGAAATTTCATGTAGTAGACGAATCATGCTGTAACCTTAGTTTAGTGTAGACGATTTGTGCCGACCGAAGATGATTTGTGCCTACGTTTTGAATATACTCATTTTCTTGACAATGATATTGGGGCTTGTAGCCACGATACATCATTGTTATCGGGGTTATTGATTTACTATAATTGGATATTTAATTACATGATATGAGATTAGTAGTGGATTCGAAATCCTAACTCTCTCTCTCCATGTTCAGATTATTCTCTTTAGCTACACAATGATCTACACAATCATCCTCTATTCTTCAAATTAAATTAAAAATTACCATTCAAATTAATATAACTGAGCCCAAAGTCCTTGTGGTATGATACCTGGACAATACGCTATTCTACTGAAATAGTGCTTTATTTAGTTCTTTATTTTTGATTGAAAAACGACCGATCATACTCTTTCTGAGGCTGAGTTACGAAGGAATGTGATTGAATATTGGGTTGATAGTAGTAGTTGGGATTGGCCCTTTTTGTCCCCCCTTCCACCTCGTCACTACAGTAATGATTCGGAAATCTGGAAACTCTTTCATTCGGGCATGTTTTCTACTAAATCAGCATATACTATGATCAGGTCTTCCCCTCCCCATCATGTGGGCACTCAAGGATGGCAATCTCTTTGGCGCCACCATGGACCTAGTTGATGGAAACACTTTGCTTGGCTGGTAAAAAATGATCATATTCTCACCAATGCCCTTCGGTTACGCAAAGGTTTGAGTTCTGATTCAACATGTCCTTTTTGTGGGTACTACAATGAGACTACACTCCATGCCTTGCGGGATTGTGAAATGCCAAGGAAAGTGTGGGAAGCGTTTATTCCTCTCCTCATGCTGGCTCTAATTCTTTACACTTTCTTTGCTTAAGTGGAATGATCTTAATCTATCTGCTCCACCTTGGTCTACATTCTATAATAACTGGGATTTGATCTTTTTGGCTTCCCTTTCTTCACTTTGGTTTTGGCATAATAAATGGTTAATGTTCCAAATTACGCCATGCCTCCTCATCCTATTGATATCATCAAGGAGCTGGTCAATGAGTTTGAAAAAGTCTGAACCACAGTTGCCTTCAAGGGTAGCCATGGCATAATGCATGTTCTTTGGTCTCCCCTTATCCTTAATGGGTTAAAGTCAATGTTGATGGCTCTATTTTGGAAGCGCAAGGCTTTGTAGGTGCAAGTAGGATCATTCGGTTAGATCAAGGTAACTAGATTTGTGGTTTTTGGCATCGCATTGGATCTATCCCTATTATTGTTGCGGAATTGTGGGCTATTTGGCTTGGACTGCAATTGGGTTGGCAAATGGGGTATCGCAAGGTGATTGGTGAATCTGATTGCGTTGAGGCTTTGTCTGTGTTAAAGTCTTCTGCTATGGTTCATCCCTCCTTTAATGTCTATCAAGAAATTAGGTTGGTGCTGGTCCATAATTGGAAGTGTGATATCCAACCTATCTGGCATGGGGCAAACAAGTGCACAAATTTTATTGCCAAGAATGCTCTTCATCAAATGGTCCAACATGAATTTCTTGTTCTCCCCCTTGAGGCTTTGGCTAGATTGATAGAAGAAGATACTCCAGGGTTTGTTAGCCCTAGGTCTATTCGTTGTTAATTTCGGCTTCGATCCCATTTGCACCAAAAAACAAAATAAACAAAAAAACAAAAAAACAAAAAACAAAACAAAACAAAACAAAAAGAAAAGGTTTCATGTATATAAAAGTGATCATATTTTATGCTTTATTATTGTGAAACTGAGTTGATGATATATGCATCACTGAGTTATTCAAATTGGCAAAATATAATTGAATTATTGGTAATTTACAATAACCTCCCCAGAGATTTGGAAAAAATACATTGAGTTTCATAAATTTTGGCATAGCTACACGGAGCTCCCTAAAAAATTTTAATTTACATAATATTTAATAATATTTCATCAATAATTCAGTACCCGTATGGACAGGAAATGATAGTTTCTTTCCTTTATACCGAAAGGTATATTTTACCCATATGTATTCATGTTTTAAGGTACCATCTACATTTGTCTTACTAAAAGAGATGTTTGTGTAATTATGTGAAATTTTATACAATTTATAAGATCAAAAATAAAAAAATTCAGGGTCAATATAATTTACCCTTGAATTGAAGAATCTAATTTGTAATTTAATCGGTAAGCTAAATCAAGGGTTTGATTTATTAGCACACTCATGTCCAAATTGGCACTTCATCAATCTGCACTTTTCCGTTTGGAGGGGAAGGATAATATTAAAACATGTAATTGTTTTATCAATATCAAAAAAATTATCACCTAGACAATTATTCCCTATATTTGGATTATGAATTTAGATAGGAATTTAAAGAGTGAAAGGGAAAAGTACGTGAAAGTTATGTGAAATATAATTATATTTCACTCACATTACTCACATTTTCACTTTCTCTTTCCAAAGTTCGATCCAAATTTATGAACCAAACACAATCTACTATAACAAGATTTGTTTTGTCTTCTTCGATGTTTAGAGGCCAAATTGATTAAATTTAAAATTTTAGGGACCACAAAATTACTCTTACTATAGTTTCATTACTCCTCCACCTCCAATTGCTACTACCACTTCCAGCAGGGGGTCACCGGTGACAACTTTCTGGAGACCACCACTGGTCCATATTTTTGGTGACAGGTTTTTGGTGACTATCCAACGAAATAAAATTTCACTAACCTAGCGCAGTAAAATTTCCCTTTGATAATTTTTCTAAGTTTCATTGTGCACAGAGAAATTTTTCTAAGATAAATTATTGTTATTAGATAGAAGAATGAGTTAAGAGAAATGTTTCAAAAAGATTATTGTAACTCTCTTAACCTATTTAAAAATCACTTACTCAATACCAAAAATAACACCAATTCAATAAATAAATAAAAAATTTACTTAGTTAAATATGTTACATATTTTTAAAATTTCATTGATTTTGCTCCTTCAATTTTAATAAAATTGCAAGAAGTCACTAAAGGTCAGAATCTAAGTTTGTAAAATTTCACTGACCAAAGGCAGTGTAATTGCACAAGTCAATGCAATTGTGCAAACGGCGGTGGATAGTTGTTGACTGTAGAGGGAGATGTGGTGAATGACGATAGGACAATGTCAGTGGATACGACAATGACAGTAGAAGTGGCGGCAATGATGGTTGATACGGTTGGGGCGGTATTGTGGATATGGTGGAGGCTCCAACAGTGGTGGCAATGATAGAAAAGGACAAAACCGAAAATAAGAAAGAGAAACAGAGAAATAGAGACAGACGGCGTAAAAAAATTGGGGGAGGGGGGGTTTAGGTGTCAACAAATGATTACAACAAAACATCTAAAATAATAAATAAAATATAGTAAAAAAAATATGATATGTGTAGTATTACTTGCTGAAAAGTGAATTTGTTTTTGGGTTAGATTTAGAAATGGATTTACTAGTAAATGAGACCTATGTTTCATTTTAAAATTTCTCAGTTTTATAGCAGCATATTTAAAATTAAAACCAGCAAAATCTCTTTCACCCATATAAACACATACAAACTCAGAACTTTTACAATTTGGCGAAGTTTCAAAATTTTGAATTGAGAAACTTCTCAGTTCACAAAAATGAGAAATTTTAATTATCTATGAAATAGTAAATTGAAAACTAAAAGAAATGAAATATCTTAATCTGCTAAACGCACACATACAAATTAACATAATTTCACAAACACTAAAAAAGGTCTATCATATTAAAATGGAATTTTTTTTTTCTCAATTTCATAAAATTGATAAATTTGTTAATTTCACCATATAGACAATTTCACAATTTCTAATTTTTCATGTAACAATCAAATGAAAATTAAAAAATGATAGGAATTCATCTAAGAAAACTTTGAAACCAAAAATAATTGAAATACATGTCTCAATAAAAAAATAAAAAAATATCAGTTTAGTAAAATTGAGAAAATTTTCTTAAATTTGATAAAACAAGAAATTCAACAAATTTTTAAGTTTAATTTTTTTTTATTTTTTTACATAATTTCATATTTAATATGAACTGAGAGGGAGATTTATGGTCTGGTTTGGGCCGTGGTAGTGGCCAGGCAGATTTGGGCCACGGTGAAAGGGGCCTATCTTGAAAGGTTTTGCTCGGTTAAGGCAAGGCGTGGTTGGACCAAGCTACGTGGCTTCATGGTGTAGAAGCCGGTCAAGCGAGATGTCCGGCGCCAGGCAAGGCATGGTCAGACCGAGCTATTTGGCTTCATGGTGTAGAAAGTCCGTCAAGTGAGATGACCAGCGCCAGGTAAGGCGTGGATGTTCCACGGTTCATGAGTTAGCTCGGCAGGAAGGCCGGTGGCAAACTAGTATAAGTTGTCCCGAGCTCGGCTATGCCGGGATGCAACCGAGCTCGGTCCTCAATGAGCTTGGCTATTGAAACACTTGGGCTTGAAGTGCAGCATGGCCGCTGGCAGCCGAGATGCTGCAATCCGGCTGCCGAGCTCCCAGTAGAATGGGTTGGCAGTTAGGTTAAGTGATGTTCAGCAAGATTTGTGCTGACAAATGGGATAGCAGTACATGTCGAGAGATTAATAGGAGTAGATTTGAGGTGCAGAAGGTATATAAGCGAGTCTGTGCCCCCCATACTGGACAGATGACATTTTTTGTGAGATAAACACTAAACACAACTCAGTCTCTCTCTCTCTCTCTCTCTCTCTCTCTCTCTATCTCTCTCTCTCTCTCTCTATCCCTGTGTGTGTGTCTAATTTGATCGTCGAAGGGGTTTTCCGGCCACACACCGCCGGGTAGCTCACCGCCGTTGTGCTCGCAGGTCGATCGAACAGACAGGAGCTTAGAAGAAAGGAGTGCGGGCTTACTTGAATATTTGCTCCCCACACATGAACATTGCTTCATAAAAATACAAAATTTCATTCAAAATTTCCAAATTTCAAGAAATCTCAAAATTTCATCCAAAACATAAGAATTTTAGGATAAAATTGAAAAAGTTCAATTGCTTTCAAATTTCTCAGTTATGTCATATAGAGAATTACTATTCCAGTGAATTTGAGTAATGTGATTACAAGTGTGAAGATGTGAAATAAATTGTATTTATTTTTATATTAGTATAATGGCATTAGTTGGTTGCAATGCAATTTGGGAAATTACGTAAAAAAAATTATTATATAAAACATGTCTTGTTATTTTTGAAAAGTGGGTGACTCAAGTTTTCACATTATTAGTCTGATTAGATTGAATTAGTAATTTCAACCACTCTATAGGAATGGTAATTCCATCTTAGAGGGGATTTGTTTTGTTTTTCTTATTTATTGTTTTGTGTCTCACCGATTATGATCAGGCAGAGTTAATTTCTTAACAATTTGGTCATTAATTTTAAAATTTTAAAATTAATTAAGGTACATATAAACTAACTTGAAGATCAGTTGTTCTCCAAAAGGAAAAAAAACAGGAAAAAAAAAAAGGGAAGAACCATATTATTGGGCAATCACTACAAGAAATTGGGTCTTGAATGACGAAATTTTTTTGTCTCCAAAGAACTAATTTCGTCACTAAAGATATTTGTGAGGAAATATTTTCGTCACCAGTTTCGTCATTGAATGTTTGTCACTAAAAACCACCGTGACGAAAAATAATTTCGTCACCAATGAAATTACTTCAGTGACGAAATTTTTTGTCACCAATAAAACAAGATTTTGTCGCCAAAAATTCTCATTTTCGTCATCAAATAATTATTCGGTACCATATTTATAATTTTAGTTGACGAATAAATTTGTCACACATGTTCATCATTGATGAGGAAATAATTTCGTCAAAATAAGATGTCAAGGTGACGAAATTTTTTGTCTCCAAAAGTCAAATGGGTGACGAAATATATTTCGTAGCAAAAATTTATATACGTGACGAAATTTTTAGTCACCAAACAACAAAATCAAAGAAAACTTTCATATATAATTTGCAATAAATTGTCACAAAAAATATTTATTAGTGACAAATAATCACTTTGTCATAATAAGAAGTACAAATGACGAAACAAATTCGTCACTAAACTTGTTCCATATTTTATATTTCAATTTAAATTATATTCCACAAATATCCCTGCTCATATCCCAATAGCTTTTTAATTGTACTAAGAAATTCAGTAGCTATTATACAGCACTCCACAAAAAAATTCACTAAATAATTTATTTTATAAATCAAAATATATCCATCAAACAACTTTAATAATAATTTCAATGCTTGAGTGTTGTGGGTGTGGCCATTGGTGTGTGTGTCATTGTGTGGGTTGGCTTTGGTTGGTAGTAGAAACGAAAAAAAAAAAAAAAAAAAAAAAAAAAAAAAAAAAAAATTCAACATTCAATCTTGATTTGCAACTACAACTCAGTATTAGTTCAGTGAAAAAAAATAATTCAACACTTGATCTTGATTTGCAAGTATGCTTCCAAACGTCATCAAAAACCAATCTGCTAAGAAAATAAACAAGAAAAACATTAACATATTACCAATTACATTGTATAGACCTCTCTATCCATGTCAATACAAATTGTGTGCATAATGAGTCTAACTTAACAACTAGAAGTTCTTTTGTACATGGTAAGCTCCTATTAATCACATCACTAACTTAGAGCAACTTCAACACTGCCTAGCAAAAATACACGAGAGTAAACATATAATTTTGTCTTTACTTTGAAAAAAGATCATTTCCATGCTGTAACTGTATCCTATGTATTAGTGATAGTCAATTTTCTTGTTTTATTAAATATAACAATAAAAATAATAATAGTAATCAATATAGTATTTGTCAAAAAGTGTTAATAGTCAAACTGCTTATAGTTAAATTAGACTCTTCATACCATTTAGCAACCCACTATAGTCTTAGCAGCACGGACACAAATAAGCAGTGTCCATGTAGAACACTGCTTCAATACCTACACTTGGACACACCTAGCGACTTGAGATACTTCTTGGGTGTGTACATTATTTAAATATGCTTTGCAACTTTGGGGCCTCGGCTAACACTTACTCAAGCACAAGGCGAACAATTCTAGCCATACGAACAGCCAAAAAAGATTGCTTGATAACAAAGACGCAGACACTTGGCACTCATGATTGTCATCCTATATGTCATCAGCATCTAAGAGAATTAAGAAATAAGCACCTGAACATGTGACAAAAACTCAGAGAGTACAGATTTGGAAAAATAAAATATGCACCTATGAGGTAATCCATCATAGAACATGGTGCCTCACTTGGGTCATATGCTACCTCAGCCATTTGTGCCCTACATAACCTCTTAGGTCATGAGATGCCAGCAGGCCAGCACTACTCAATTATTACATTCTTCAACCTTAATAGAAAGAAGCACAGAGGAGGAGGTAGTTCGGTTCTGTTTACTTTTGTGCTCCTTACAAAGATATGTGTTGAACTTCATTATATATCCTTCTGTTATGGCTATAATATTACTTATCCAAAAGAAAGAAAGAAAAATCACAGAGGTTGAGAAAGAAATGGAAAGAGAAGTCAGCTCTTTCAGAGAGGATTAATCTCAAACACCATATTTAACTTTCCAGTTATCTTTGTACATTATAGTTTAGATTTCGGAATTTTCAAGTCATATCCCAAAATGCTCTGAAATTACATATATTTTAACACCATAATTAGCTTATCCATGTAGTCTTCATTATGTTATCCATCCCTTTTCATTTTTCAATTTTTTTCCCCCAAAAATTACCTTGAAATAACAAAATAGGAACAAAATCCACTAATGAGAAGCTAGAAGCACCACCAGTGTAAGCAAGATGAGGAAAGTTGTCTAGAATGTGTGGAGATACGAAGAGGACAACAATTGCATAGAAAGCAAGAACAACTTCATTCAAGAGAAATTCACTGCATGACCATGAGAAAGCTGGAGAGATGACATAATTTGATACTAGAGAAACAATTTATCGAATATATGGCCCAAGGTGGAGCTCTTTCGCAATAAAGATTTTCCTGTGCAGACCCAAGAAGTTCACCTTTAACATTTTGGTGAATTTAGGCCTCATTTGGTAACCATCTATTTTAGTCTAAAAGTCAAAAAGTCATAAAAAAAAAAAACCAAAAAGCAAACGAACTATACAAAAAAATTCAAAGATTCCCTTTTCTTTTTGCTTTTTTCACATTTTTTCTATAAGAGATGGAGATTACCTGCAAATCCAATATGTTGTAAGCATTGTCGGTTTCATCCTGGGCCCATGGCATGTCAGGGGCATACCTCCATTGTCCATCAACGATAAACTTGTATTGGAAAACACCCGATGGAAGCACTTTCATAATGGTGAAATCCTTCCCTGATCTCTACAAAGGCATTCTAATCAACAGGGTAAACAAGATTACATTAGATTACAGTTCACAATGCAAAAATAAAAATTAGAAATAAAAGAAAAACCAATTTTCAACTCGTCTTCCAATCATCCCACGAGCCCTCAACAGCAACTTCCTTCCCATCATAGCTCCAGCTAGCTTCCCTCAACAGCAATGTTGTATCATCAGAATTTGGCAATTAATTGAATCAATTCAGATTGATTAACTGAACTCTCTAAGCTAGTTTTTTGCAAATTACAAAGAATAAACATATAAATATGTAATATCATTTGTTTTTTAGAGATAGACCTGTATAAATCATCCTTAACAAAATAAATAAACAAATAAAAAAGTAACCACCATAAAGATTTTTGCAAGGTCAAAACCATCAGTGTTCAAATGGTTACTATTGCAACCACCAGAGGAGAAACTTAATAATGTTCTTAATGTGATTAAATTCTTAAGAAAAAAAAATATAGTACTTATGGCATGTTAAAAAATATATGATTAAATTATGCAGAGGAACTTAATAATGTTCTTAAGAAGCTATGGATATAAGAAATGAACGATGCCAATAGAATTGATAGCCACGTGTGACAATTCCAATGAATGTCGAGACTAAAATATAGTACTTATGGCATGTTACTGCAGTTCGTACATTGTTTGATTTTTTCTTTACTCAACCATATACGAAGTGCAGAGAAGTTAAAGCAAGATACGCTAATTTAAGGGTGTAATATTCCAATTTTCATTAAGTATATATATCCCACTACCAAAAAGAGTGTTTCCTTTCTTATCAAATGCAGTGATAATTATAATTTATAATTCTCTATTATAAGTAGTAAATGGGCAGATATAGGGTCCTGATTACCAATTCACCAAAAACTTATTTTTCCAATCTATCGTGTGGGTTGTCCAAGTTTGAGGATGTTTGTGATGGTAAATTCTGCTAAACATTTGTATTATACATTCCACATTAATGCAGAGAATAAAGGATGTTGTGGGGGATCAAAGAACAAAGGTGGGTATATAAACATAGGGATGGACATGTTATGAACACTGCTCTCTTCGTTGTGTGTGGATCAATCAATATTGCATGTCGTGTAAACTCTTAATTGATGGGTTCAATACTTTGTACCACATCAAAGTCCATGTTAGCATCCTTAATTCATGGTACTTATGTTGTAAAATAATTTTATAGATTCCAAAAATCACGGTCCCTGATCATGATCTACAAGGACTTTAATGAGCAATTCCTAGTTTGTGTCGGGAAAACTTAATCTACACAATCTTTTCTCAGGTTCATAACCATATGTGCCAGAAACAATGTGATTATAGAATTACAGTGATTGTTTCTTTATAGTGTGGTTACTTGTTCAGGAGATCCTTTGCTGGCCCGATACCAGTTGTCATCAGAATCAATGCACTGGATTGAAAGGAAGGAAATGCACTTCTGTGATGTTTGCACGTGCCTGTAAACAAAAAGATTTTTCCCTTCTTGAATAACCTACAAGTGAAAAGAAAAGAAAGAAAAAAACTAGAAACTTAAGAGCAATATATTTTTCCTCTAACCTCCTTTGGATCAGCAAGCATGTTAACAATGACTGTATCAATGGCATCCTGATTCTCCATGTCTTTGTCCATATCTTTGTTAAAAATGTACAGAAGAAATCTATCATCAAGTATGTATTATCTTAGGGAAATTGAGACTTGATGAAGTCAGCTTTCCATACCTCAATAAGGTTTCGATCGACAGTGAGGCGATTCAGGGTAAGAGTTCTAGTTCCAGCCATTTCTTCAATTGCTGTCATCCTCTTCGTAATGGCGCCCTTTAGGTAACAGACGGAAAACAAGGGAAAAATTAAAAGAATAAGAGTAGTTATGTAGTCAGCATTGAAATTTGAGCTTAAGATTCTTCTGTTATGGCTCTTACATGAATTATTTTGAGTTTGTATTAATTATTTGTGTGTGACAAACAATGGTGACAGCAAGTGATTCTCCAGTAAGAGCCCACTGCACAGGGAAAAAAAAATAGATAGTAATACCACTTAACTAATCGTATAAAATTTATTTAGAATAAACAAATAAATGTGAAAGGCTACATTGGTTACATTGGTTTAGTTCCAATAAAATGTGAAAGGCTTGTATGTGTGAGATCAAAAGCGATTCTCATTTAGTACAGACATAAAGTAGATTCTCATAGGATCCATGATCATGCTGAAAAGTTTGCAGCTTAGCATCTACATCACATGGTGAAAAAGAGGATCCTCATAGCATTGGTGATCATAATGAACAGTTTGCAGCTACATCATATGGTCATGGTATAAAAAACAACTAGAGTTGTTACCATCGCAACTCTTCAATCATGTATGCGCTACCAAGATAATAAAGATTAAAAAGAACACAATTGATGAAAAAGGAAAATGAATGAACACGTCCACCAAGTTCTTCAAATAGTTTATAGCAAAACTAGCTCACTCTAAACTTGGGAAAAGCCTCGAATTCCCAAGTTCAAAAGCAACTAAAGATCCCTCATATCTTCTAGCTGACAAGAGCTTGCACAAGGAAACAAAATTGCAGTTTTGCACCAAAACCTAATAAAATTAAGTCCGAACTATACCATTACTGATTAAAAGGGAAAAAAGCATCACATAGTTAACTTCAATACAAGTAACCACTGGCAAATGACAATAAAGTAAGAAATTCGAGTTCCCTATTATCTCATTAAGTAGCTGAATCCAAAAATGGAATAAATTCTAGAAAGCAAAATGATGTTTCACCCTATATGCAAAACAACTATGCCACGTAAACCAAGATTATGCTAGGCACAAAATTCTACTAAAGCTATAAAGGTTAGGATCAATTGATACCAAAAAATTAAAATAATCCTGTGTAAGGGAGAGATATTACTGACATGATAGAATGGTGGTGAACTGTTCAGTCCCCCTCCTTTAGAACAGTAGCAGCAACAGCCTCCCATTTCTATTCAGTTATCTCTATTGTCCACCAGAAGCTATCAGCAATTTAGTCATCATGTTTCCTCTGTTTGGCATAAGAAAAGGAATTCTATTAGATGAAAAATGCTTGGCATAACACAAGGACATTCTATAGATCAAAGGTAAACAATGTCATACTTAAAGCCCAAAAGAAAACTGCTTTTAAAATTAGGACTGACTCAAAAATCATCAATAAATATCAAATAACATGTGAAAGGGCATCTGAGACAAGTATAAGATTGAATCAGCACAGATATACACATAAACAACTGAAGTACATCAGTAACAAGACACTAACTTGATGGGTGAGTGAATGCTTAATTGTGTGGTGTATATCCATTTCAATTCAATGGATATGGGTTCTGATACACAGTTCTTGTACCAAAAATTTGTTCTCTTTGTCAGCATTTTTTGCTTCTCTGTCTCCACCTACTTTTTTCCTCTTTGCGATTTCTTCAAGAGATACCTTATCAGGTATTTCAAAACTCTTGTCTTCAATTTTCTTTTTTCTATTTTTATGGTAATTAAAAAAATCTTACTTGTTTTAAAATCTTATGTTGTTTCTGATTATTTTGCTTGTTGCAGATTCAAAAGAAATGACAGGTCATCAGAGGACAATTCATACCAATCGGAAGTTTCTTCTGCAGAAAAAAGTCTTAAAGATTCGATTCCTATTGAGCCAAAAACAGAGTTACAACCGTGGATATACAGGGGTCAAATCCAAACAAGAAGACAAATGAATTTTCGGATGGGTTTGACCAAAAACAGACACCCGAGTTCTCTTTCAAATTCAAGTTTCCAACTTTTGAAGAATTCAATCAGAACAGGAAAGAAAATGGGAAAGAAAGTGGGTTCGTGCCTGTTGTCAAGTGTTCTAGTATATATATATATATATATATATATGTATATATATATAACAACAGCAACAGCAGCCTCTCACAGTGAAAGGAAGAGAAGAGAGATGAGATGAGTGCCTTACCATCGAACTAGTCTCGCCACCGACAGCAATTGATTTTGATCCTCTCTCTATTTTGAGTGCATCGTTCGGCTGTGATCCTCTCTCTATTTTGGGACACTGCCGTAAAGGTTTGAAGAACCTCAAAAGCGCTTTAGGACAACTGTGTTCGCCTTCGATCACCACAGCCATCGGTTAATTAGCAGTCAATCAGAACAAGGTTTGAAGAACCCCTTTCCCCTTCCAAAGAATTTTGGAACCCTATTTCTTGTTCCTCTCTTTCTTCTATGTTACTTTATCACAATAACCCACTAGAAATTGAAGCACCAAAAAAAGGGGGGGAATTAATAGGGGTTTATTTTTTCATTACCAATATCACAAAGTTCTCTCTATAAAATTAGTGATAAAATAATTTTCTCCCAAAAAAATTTTAAAATGTTAAAATTATTGATGACAAAAATATATTCTTTAACAAATAATTTCAAAATATTTAAAATCAATTTTTTTATAAAAAAATGTTTAAAATTATTAGTGACAAAAATATATTTATCATTATTAATTTTATAATTAGTGACAAATTTTGTTCTCACCAAAAGTTTCAAAATTTTGGCATCATCCAAAAAAATTAGAGGAAAAACTTTTGGTGATGAAATTTAAATTTTCCTCACCTAAAAAGAAGTATTTATTGACGAAAATAAATTTTGTTACCAATTATTTTTATTTTTTTATTATATGTGACAAAATTTTATAATTCGTCACGGATTATTCTTATTTAGTGACAAAATTTATTTTCTTCACTACTTTCGTCACCATATGTTACTTAGAAAACTAATTAACTTGTGTTTTGTTTTGAGAGTGAGAGAGAGAGGGGAAAGGAAAATTGATAAGCAATAAAAGGAGGGGAGAGAGAAAAATTTAGTAGTCTATTTTTTTCATTACCGCCCAATATGTCAAAATTTTCCTTCCAAAATTAGTGACAAAGTAATTTCCTCACTAAAAAACCTCAAAATATTAAAAATTATTAGTGATAAAAATATATTTCTCACCAAATGGTCTTAAAATATTTAAAATCAAGTTTCTCAAAAATATATATATATATATATATATAATTATTGGTGACGAAAATATATTCCTCACTAATAATTTTATAATTGGTGACAAATTTTTTTCTCACCAAAAGTCTCAAAATTTTGGCGTCACCAAAAAAAAATTAACGGAAAACCTTCGGTGACGAAATTTAATTTTTTCTCACCTAAAAAGAAGTATTTGTTGACGAAAATAAATTTCGTCACCTATTTTTTTTTTTTTTTATATATGACAAAATTTTGTAATTCGACACGAATTATTCTTATTTAGTGATAAAATTTATTTTTTTCACTACTTTTCGTCACCATAAGTTACTTTTGTCGTAGTGAATTCACAAACCATTGGACATTGATCTTTGGACTTTAGAAAGAAGTCTTGATCTCACGACGTTCAATTTGGGCACAATAGCTTTCATTACTGGGACACTTGATGCAACATTTGAAAGCCTAGCTCTACATCCCTAGGCATTCACTGCCACGTGTCTCCCTTAGAGAAGCACCAGTGCAAGTGTCTTATGTATATACATCCAACAATTAAAAAACAAATAAAAGCCAAAGGGACGTCACTGTTTAGTTAAAATGTTATTACAAAAAAAAAAAAAATTTTTCTATATGTTTTGCACTATTGTTCGTAAAAGATAAAAAAATTATTAAAAAAAAATCAATTCCTAAAACAACTTTAAATCATAGTTATAGGGCCATGAAGCTGCTAGAAAGAAATGCTCACTTCATACGCATAGAACAATCTGCTAAGTGTCGAATAGAGGCTATGTTTGAATCTCACTCTCATTCTTTATTTGTATTATGGATGATTTGTAAAATAAAAGCTCAGTTTTTTATGCTGGAAAGCATATTGGATGAAAACCAATCTTAAAGAATAATCACCGATTTGAATAAAAGAGATACTCTCTCTAAAATATATTAATTCTAAATAATCAATTGATTTTTTTTCTAAGCTTACAACTTTATTTTTTTTAAATAATTCTTGCTAATCAAGAAAATCTAAAAATGAAGGATATGTTATTGCTAGTCTAGAATATCTAAAAATCAAAGATATATTATTGCTAGTCAAAAATAGTTTTAAGAAATAAAAATAATTCTAATCAAATAATAATAAAACATACTCCCTCCGTCCCAAAATATTAGTCCCTTATTTCATTTTTTATTGTCCCAAAATATTGGTCCCTCTTCAAAAATTCAGTACAAAAATAATATAAATTTCTTATTTTGCCCTTCTTTTAAATTAATAAACAATATAAAAAGTACAATAATGACATTGATATTCTCAAAAAATGCACTATCATAAGGATAATTTTGGAAAATCAACTTTTTTTAAATGTAATAATTGTACTATAAAAAAAAATTAAATTCCCTAAAAGGGACCATTATTTTGGGACGAAAGGAGTATAATTTTAAAATTCTTACCAACTTTTGAAAATGATATCATCATTTACAATAAAGTTAGCAATGAAAATATGAGAATAGAATACATTCGAAATACAAAATGATAATTTTAAATAATTAAGTTTAGAATTTTAGTTACACAACATCCAACTAAGAAATCACCGGGTGGTTGGCTTAATGGGTGTGGACTGGGGTCTGTAAGTTTGCTCCTTCTCGAGTCTCAGATTCAAAACTCCTAACCAGTAAACACATACGTTGAGGCAGGTCTGAAGTTAGAATCTCCTAACTAGCAAACGCATATATTGAGGCCGCAGACCGCAAAGCGTAAGCCTTGTTTCAGAAGACTTGTGTCAGACTATAAGAACTTATTCTGGTACATGTAAGCTGATCCATAATATCCTTCCTAACAAAAATAATAATAATAATAAAATAAAATAAAATCCAACTAAGATAGAATACTCTATAAATGTGACCTTATAGTGTACTGCTTTGTGGATGTGAATGATTGTCATCGTCTAGAGATGCTTACGGTAGGACGGACAGTATTTTTTTTTTTTAAATGAACCCGTTTTCCTTTCATATGTAAACTGATACTAAAAAATGATCTTTTCGATCAAACGGAATTTATTTTGAATAATTTTAATTTTATTGTAATATTGTTACTCTTTTTAGATAAAAGTGATTACATGCAAAATAAGAGGAATCAAAGTCCGAAATGCAAAAAAAAAAAAATTATTAGGACCATCAATGTAATTTATTCATTACATTAGTAGTCCCTTCAGTTTTTTTTTTTTTAATTTCACTTTAGTCCCTCTAATTTTACACGTAAACTCTAATTTTACACGTAAACTTTTTCATTTCAAATTTTAACAATGAGAGACCACATTGTAACAATACTAAAAGTGTAGAGTTTATTATATCGATGTTCCCTATATTTTCTTTTAAATTTCATTTTTATTCATTTTTCACGTAACTTTTTTATTTTTATTTTTTGGTTCAAATTTTAACAATAAGTAATGAGAGACTATATTGCAATAAAATTAAAAAGGTTGTTCAAATTGTTGAAATTAAATTTACGAAAACTAAGTTGAAACTTCACTTAAATTAGATGGACTAACGGCATAATTTACTTTTAATAATATAAAATAAAAATAAAAAAACAATACCCTAGTATAGAAGGCATAATTTAGCTCGTGGCTCTGTTTAATTTAGTTTTCAGAATTTGTTTTTGAATTTTTTTTAAAAAACTAGTTTGTTGGAAGAATGAAGAAATCAAAAACTTATTGACTTTGTTTGGTTTGGAAACAATATTTTGAGTTTTTCAATTCGTATTTTGTATTTTTTGTGATTTTTTAAAATATTTAAATCAATTTGCTTTACTTTTTAAATTCACTTAATCTTAATATACTTAAAAAGTATAAAATTTGTACAAAAATATCTAAAAAAACCATTTAATACAATAAAATAAGAAAATGTACTGAATGTTCTTAGTGAATGTTCTTATTATTATTATTATTATTATTATTATTATTATTATTATTATTATGATTATTATTATTTTGCATATTTTGTATTCGGTGAATTTTTTTTAAAAAAAAAATTTCACAAATATTATACTTTTTAAATAGAACTAGAAAATAAAAGAATGTGCACAACATATTTAAAAAAATCATTAAAAATAAAAGAAATATAGAAATCAAAAAACTCAATTTGGGGAAAAAAATTAACCATACAAGGTGGATTATTTATATGTAAATTTCTCTGATTTTGGAAAAGAAATTAATTTTAAAAAATTCAAAGATAAATTTTTGGGAAAAAAAAAAACTCTAAAATTTGTCGTCAATAACAAATAAAATCTTAAATTTTCAATTTTATCAATTTAAAATTGATTTTTTAAAATAGATTCACGACTAGTTTGACATCTTTAGAAAAAGTCAAAAAGTCAAAAATTCACTATCTTATTTAACTCACATCAACTTATTTAAGTCACATCACCTCTTTAACACATCACTTCAAACCCAATCCAAACTCAACTCATATTTCATAAAAAATCAAAAAATACACTTATTTAAATCATCTCAAACAACCTCAATTCCAACCATCCGTGCATTTCTGTCTAAATAAATTAACGAAAATTTTGTTTGCAACACACGTATAACTTTATCATTCAACTTTTGAAGTTAATATCAAAATCAATTTTTGCCTTATCACACCAGATTACAACCATGTTTTATCAACTCATCTTAACGACACATTTAAATCCTACAGTGCACCTACTATATTGGATCCAAATCCATCTTCCCTTCCCTATCTCAACAGCAACTGTTCAGTATCTTCCTTCACATCCCCTTTGCCATCGAACACCCACACCCACACCCACTTCCTTCTCTTCCCCCACAGCCCACTGTCACTTCCCATTTTCCTTTCTTCACTGCTACCTTCCCTTCCCCCTTCCGCCATAGTTGTGTTCTTCGTAGCCACCGGACACCCACTCTCATCGCCACCTCCAATTTCCATTCTCCTACAACCTACATCGACCCTTTCCTCCCCATTCCAAATTTCGTTCCCAAACCAACTTAAAAAAATAAAATAAATAAAAACCCACAGTCTCCTTTCAAAAAGACTTATTAGATCTGAACCAAAACAAAGAAAACCCAAAAAAAATCAGAAATTTTGAGAACCTATTTGCATAGCGTGACAACAATGTTGATTGAATTTGGATGATGAAACTACATATTGTGGGTGGTTTCAATCGAAAGGTTTTGTTGCTGTTGGCTATATATTTTGTACAGGTCAATCGCAATTCAGCACGTGGCAGGATGAGGACAATACAAGAAGACAATTCGAATATCCAATCGCAATCATACACATGACAGTTAGCATTGATTATTGTGGATCTACATAGCACTGAATCAACAAAGAGATGCAAGATGACGTGACTTGACGGTTACTCATATATTTAAATTCAAAATCAAGAGGGAAGCCTAACTGCAGACATGGCGTAGTGGAGCTAACTATGAGAGAGTATGATCAGCGATCATGGAGGGATGTTTCGACGGTTAGAAGTTCGTTTCGACGGTTATCATTGAGAAATATAAATAGCAGAGAAGGCTCTAGCAAAAAGACCCAGATTTAGATTCAGAAACCAGTTTTTATCTATTTTATTTTCCTTTCAGTTTTTACATTTCTTGTTCTTTATATTTCTGTACTTCAAATTCTTGCATTGCACTTTATTCATAGGAGTAGTTTCAAGTAGTTTGTTGTTGTCAATCTCTACGAATCTGAATCAGATCATTGTAAGTTTTTCATTTTTACTTAATGAAATGCTACAATCGTTCTTCATTTAATTGTTGTTTGTTAAATTCTCCTAAATAAAGCCATCAGTAAAAGTCCTTTTCGTTGAGACTGAAAGAACTGAAACACAATCGTCTGATAATTGTTTGGCAATTAATCTTCTGTAAGGACTTATTGATTCTTACTGGCACGCTTAAAATTACAATACTAACCTTTGAAAATCAAAAAGCCAACATATATTTTTGGCACGCCCAGTGGAACTAATTGAAATGGCTAAACGTAGGAGACAATGAGAAAATGAACGCCTGGAAGAAGGTATGGAAGGAGAGGTAGAAATATCTAATCCAGAGGATAATGTGATAACACATCCTGTAGAAGTATATGTCCTATCAGAACCTATAGTCGAACAGACCAGCACTTCGGAGCAAATACCACATGTTCAAAATATTGGACGATGCCATGAAATTAGACTATCTACTGTTCCATCTACTCATCCAATGAATCCATGGGGAGGCCTAGTAGATACCATGGGACAGCAGTTAATGAACACAATGGAAAGATGGACAATATCCTTTATGGATCGGATGAATACCCATCAACCAACTAACACAAGGCATATAGAGGAAAATTCAAATGTCCGTCAACAAAGATTGTCTAGAGATAAACAGCCTATGCAAAGTAATTGACATACTAATGGTCAAACTAGTAATCAAAATTATGAAAGACCATCACCTCAGTCTTGGAATGAGCCTCTTTCGAGGACCATGATGAATCAAAATGCCTCATTACTTAACAGTGAAGCTATGCAAATTGGCGAATCTAGGCCAACACAAGAAAATGGCATAAGGATGTTTCCAAATTCCATCTTCGAAGCCATACCTGGTACAAGGGGGTTCACTAATCCATTGTTTAAATTTATACCCAGGGGGTTGGAAGGGTTTCCTACGACTGGAAGAGACACAACACTTGTTCCAGCACCTTTAGCAGGTCCTTTAGCAGGACAGGCTCAGAGAGGTCAACCATACCCTCAACAGCAGCTAGCACCACAGGGATAGCCAGTCCCAAATATACCTCCCTATGGACTAAGAGGACCTCAGGCACAAGGTTGTCCACCAAATCCTGTGTTTATTCCTCCAGTGTTGGTTCAACAGGTGCAAAATATGGTTTCTAGGGACCAAATTGCTGATATTGTCAGAGAAATGTGTAGACTTATGGCTCGGGGGGTTCAAACTCTTGTGTACAGGAAACCATATCCAGAATGGGTGGATAGGGTACATGAATACCTAAGAGGGTTTAGAATACCAGACTTCGCTCTTTTTTATGGGAATGGAAACCAATCAACGATAGAACATATTGCTAGGTTCGCTGCCCAGTGTGGTGAATTTACCAATAATGATTACATGAAGCTAAGACTTTTCCCAAATTCTCTAACTGGGACAGCTTTTGTATGGTATATTAACCTTACACCTGGCTCTATCCAAACTTGGCAACAAATGGAGGAAGCATTTCATGCCCAATTCTTCCAAACGGAACTAGAAGTTTCTATGACAGATTTGGCAAGGTTGAGTCAAAGGCCTGATGAGAAGGCTATTCAATTTATTGTCAGATTCATAAGAGCACGAAACAAGTGTAGAGTCATTCTACCAGAGCCTGAATTTGTGAGATTGACTCAAAATGGCTTAGAATTTAGGCTTCGAAAGAAGTTTGATTCAAATGAGTTTCGAGATTTAGTGGAATTGACCTATAAGGTGTCTAGGTATGAGTCATTACTTGAAGAAGAACAAGATCGAAGTAATGCATCATATAAGATGTATTTTAGAAATCCTAATTATGAGATTGATGCAGCAGAGATCATAGGAAAAGAGCCTGTGATCTGTGAAGCGTTAATTCATAAGGACACTACAATAGATTAGCAGTGTAAAAAGAAAGACCTTTATAGGAAATATTCTTTCGATTTAATAAAGGCAGATGGCATTTTTGATCATTTGTTTGCAACAAATTTCCTAAAGTTACCAAAAAGAGTCAAAATTCCTTCTCCAGAAGAACTTAAAGAAAAAATGTATTGTAAATGGCACAATTTTTGTCTCGCTCAACTAAAAACTATATTGTTTTTCGGGACAGGATCCAAGAATAGATCCAAAAAGGGAGTTTAAAATTCCCAGCTAAAGCAGAGAAAGCTATGGGGATTAACACTAATCCATTTCTAGAAATTAGAGAAGCCATAGCCAATGTTATTATGCCAGACTTCCAGAACTTATCCTTGAAGGAATTGAAAGAGGTTAATGTGTAGATGCATGTTGCCAATCAGACCACTGTCAAGAGAGATGCTAGAAGTTCACCAGCAAATGGGCAGGACTTTGCAGACCAAAGGGAAGACTGGCACTCGATGATGACTCTTTAGAGGCTGCTGTCATGCAAACAATGTGTCCAGTCAAAATTCCTTCTCCAGAAGAACTTAAAGGAAAAATGTATTGTAAATGGCACAATTCTTGGTCTCACTCAACTAAAAACTGTATTGTTTTTCGGGACAGAATCCAAGAAGAGATCCGAAAAGGAAGTTTAAAATTCTCAGCTAAAGCAGAGAAAGCTATGGGGATTGACACTAATCTATTACTAGAAATTGGAGAAACCACAGCCAAGTTATTGTGCCAGACTTCCAGAACTTATCCTTGAAGGAATTGGAAGAGGTTAATATACAGATGCATGTTGCCAGTCAGACCACTGTCAAGAGAGATGCTAGAAGTTCACCAGCGAATGGGCAGGACTTTGCAAACCAAAGGGAAGACTCTGATGAAGAGGCACTCGATGATGACTCCTTAGAGGCAGCTGTCAAACAAAGAATGTGTCCCAGATGTAGGTTAAGCTACAAATGGTTGAAAGGGCATCCGATTGATGGGAAGCAATATTACAAGGATGTACAGAGACGCCCTAAACCAACCAATGCTTACAACAAAAGGTCATACCCAACTGGTCCTAGACAGCAGCCATTCTTGGCTGGATCAACAGCCACTAGAGTGCATTCCGAGGGTAAGAGACCTCTACATGAGGTCAGACCACCAAATTATTACAAAATGGAAGGCAATCATCTTGGAGACCTGAAGTGGGCTTAAGGTATGGGATCAGAGACAGAGATTGGCCTCCTAGACCAGCCTCACACAAGATGGACAAAAACCACCCTCATAGAAGGCCTGAGTTAGGCCCAAGACAGGGGGCCAGGGCCAAGCAAGGTCCTCCACAGGCAGCTTCGAAGCTGGCCTCGAAGGTAGAAAAGCTAGTTCATCAACTAAGCTAGTGAGTTCATGGGTACCTGGGGTTCCAGATTGGTTTGTAATACAGAACAAACCTAGGGAAATACCTACCTAGAGAAGTGTTATTGGGGACCAGGGTAGAATGATTAGACCTCCCTTGGTGACTCCAAATAATTGGGTGTTGCTGAAGCACCCAAAAACAAAGAAACCAGATATGGTTCTAGTAATTTCTAGGTCCCAAAGAAGGAAGATCCAACAAAGGTACACTCAGTATCAGAAGGATCTGAAGGAGAGTGGGGAAAGTTCTTCAATGGCCCAGCCAAAAGGCTAGACAGAAGAAAGAGAAAGTCCAAAATTAGACCATAGTCCAAAATTAACTCCTCATAATAGAAAAAGTGTCAGCAAAGAGCAGTTGGCTAAAGTTCACTCTAAACTAAAAGCCAATGAAAGATCCAGCTTAGGAGGTCTTGAGAAAGCTTTGATGAAAAGTGACAGTGAAATGGAAGGAGAACTTAGCCTAGGCCAAAGAAAAGAAATGGTTGAGGAGGAGATGCTTGAAGCCTTCATGACTGAACAAATATTTTTGGTCAAGAAACCAGTAGTAACAGACCATTTGAAGAAAGCTATTAGTACTAAAGTTCCAAAGTGTAGCATGGAGGATACTTCTGAGGTAACTGAACAAGTTAGCTTGGAAAAGAAACAAGATCAGCCCGCGGTTCAGTTTGGCTCATTTCCTCCAGTATCAGTAAATATGGTACATATACTGCCAGAGGAGTTCCAGGCTAAGGATGGAAATCAAGAAGGTCAAGAGATTGACCCCATTCCAATTTCTAGTGAAGACTCACAAGTTAGCATGATTCAGGATGAGTCTGAGATAGCTACACCAATGGAAACTGAGGATGAGAGTGGAGAACTAAGTATTAACCTCTCATACCCTTTTGAGTATCCTACAACATCCATGACATAACATGTCAAACCCTTGTATATCAAGGCCTTTTTTGATGGGATACAGATGAACCATGTATTGGTGGACAATGGTGCAGCAATGAACCTACTTTCGAAATCTTCTTTGAAAAAACTAGGAAATAGGAACCCCAAACTAATCCCAACCAGCATAACCATTGCTGGCTTCACTGGGGATAAGCAGGTGGCTCAGGGTATTTTACCCATTAACCTGAGTGTAGGGACTAGAGATTGCATTATGGCATTTTTTGTTATTGATAGTAATGCTAAGTATAATGCTTTACGTGGCATGGATTGGATCCACACTAACAAATGTGTGCTTTCCTTTTTATATCAGAAGATAATGATGGCCTTATGCAATGGGGAGACAGAGGAGATCAATGCGGACCCTCAACCCTTTATAGCTTGTGCTGACTTTACAGAGGCCAAATTGTATACTGAATGAGTGACACCACTTAGTATCTTGAAAACGCCTGATGGATCAGCCAACGTGACGGCTGATGAGGAATTAGCACACTTGAAGCACTTAGTCCAGGAAAATGCTGATGAAGAATTTGTCACCAAGGATGACAATGATGCCTGGTTGAAGGCAAAATGATGAAACCTAGAAGGCCGGATATTTGGCTTTAGTTAAGTTCTCATCATTAGACATAAAATCAATAGTCCAGAAGGTTCAAGAGCAAGAGAAAGAAGCCATGTTAGTTGGTTGTAAGCAGGAGTAGCAACAGGTCGGGTTTTTGGCCTTTGATAAATACTGTGCGTTGGACATCGAAACAAAAGTCCAAGAGATACAAGAAGAAGAAGCCTTATGGACAGACTTTGTCTTTGAGGAAGAAGACAAAGATGTTGAACCTGGAAAGTGGAAACAGAACAAAGCAAATAAATTATTTCAAAACCCGAAGAAATCAAGGGAGAAGCATCAGTAAGTTCTTAAGTACAAGACCCTTTGGAAGAAACAAATTTAGGGAAAGGTTCTGCATAGCAACCCACTTATATCAGTGCTTGGTTAAGTGCTCTTGACAGAGACCAATTATTGGTAGTCTTAAAGAGATATAAAGATTGTTTTGCATGGTTTTATAATGAACTGTCAGGATTGGATAGGTCATTAGTGGAACATATGCTCCTTATGAGACCTAATGTCAAGCCATATAAGCAACAGCCTAGAAAGATGAGTCCTGAAGTGATTTAGAAGGTCAAGGAGGAAATTCTTAAGCTCTTTAAGGCAGGCTTTATTAGAACAACCAGGTATGTTGAATGGCTATCCAATATTGTGTCTGTGATTAAAAAGAATGGTAAAATGAGGGTGTGCATTGATTTTAGGAACCTGAATTTGGCAACTCCAAAAGATGAGTACCTCATGCCCATAGTAGACTTATTGGTGGACAGTTCAGCTCAGCAGGGCACCAGATTTTATCTATGATGGATGAACATTCTGGTTACAACCAAATCTGTATTGCAGAGGAGGACGTCCATAAGACAACATTCAGATGTCCTGGAAATATAGGCACCTTCGAATGGGTTAAAATGCCATTTGGCTTAAAGAATGTTGGGGCTACATATCAAAGAGTAATGAATACTATCTTCCATGATCTCATTGGAGGGTATCTAGAATGTTACATTGATGACATTGTAGTAAAATCTCAGTCCATGGAGGAACACTTGTTTCACTTGGAAGCAGCTTTCGAAAGAATGAGAAAGTTCAAGTTGAAGCTTAATCCTCTCGAATGTGCTTTTGGTGTATCGGCTGGAAATTTCTTGGGGTATGTAGTACACAAGAAAGGAATACAGATTGATCAGAACAAAGCCAAAGCCATCATTGAAGCCAAGCCTCCATCAAGTAAGAAAGAAGTACAAAAATTCCTGGGTCAGATTAATTTTCTTCTAAGATTTATTTCTAACACTGCTGGGAAAACTAAAGTATTTTCTTCTTTATTAAGGTTGAAAGATGAAGAAGAGTTTGTGTGGACAGCAGAGCATCAAATTGCTTTCGAATGAATTAAAGCCTACTTGGCCAAGCCTCTAGTACTAATGCCACCAAAGAGTGACAAGCCATTGAAGTTATACATTGCTGCAGCAGAAGATTCATTAGGAGTTTTCCTAGCCCAGGACAATGAAGAAGGCAAGGAACAAGTAGTTTATTACCTTAGTAAGCTTTTGAATTCTTGTGAATGTAAATATTCAGCTGTAGAAAAACTGTGCCTTGCATTATACTTTGCAGCGATGAAATTAAGATATTACTTTTGCCTACAGTTGTCTTAGTAATTGCAATCACAGATTTGGTTAAGTATATGTTATCTAGACCTATGTCGAGAGGAAGAATTGGCAAATGGATACTAGCCTTATCAGAATTTCATCTAGAGTATGTCCACCAAAAAGCAGTAAAAGGACATGTTCTAGCTAATTTCTTGGCAGATCATCCATGTCAGACAGAAAGCCAAGGGATAATTGTAACAACCCCCATACTGTTTACTGATTAATGACCGATTAGAAAAAAAATCCGATTGATTACCGATAATCACCGATTACTGTTAAACGGAACTGATAATGATTGATTAACTGACTGATAATTGAACTGATTAAAGTACTGAACTGACTGAATGAAATTGGAAACCGAATTGATTGAGTATATGTTAGTTAAATTGCATTCTATCTGTTTGACTGTATGATTATCTGTTCATGCTTATATGTTTAAACTGCTAATTGAAGGCCTTATCGCGGCCGAATTAGAAATTGATCGGTGTTTTTATGATCAACATAATTTATGTAATTTTATGGAATATTTATCTGAAAACTGATAGGTATGATTAAATTAGATTAAAATAAGCTAATAAAAGAGTTGGACTTATTTACCGTTTTGCCACATGAGTGGCCACTACTTGAGTCATCTTTGATTCTCATTACACTCACATAACACATTTTCATCAGTCCTTGTGTTGCCTCTAACCGACCTAGAAGAGAGTTAGAGAGAGAGAGAATGTTCTTGTTGTTTTAGCTTGAGAATCTTGAAGAATTGAAGGAGTTTTTGTACATTTGAGCTTCCCTATCCTAAATACAAGACTAAAGGTAGCTCCATTGTCTTCTTGTTCATGTTTTGAGTTGATTCTTGCATGGTTCATGTTAATTTGTAGAGCTAAGTCATGATTTGGTTCATTAATGGTGGATTGAAGCTCAATCTTTGCATGCATGTTAGTATTGTTGGATTTTGAGTTGAGTTCATGGCAAAATGTTACATGCATGTTCATGTCTTGAGTGTAGTCCATGATTTCATCAGTTGTTTGAAAAGAATTGGCTCTTTAGAGCATCAAATCGAAGCTTTGAAATGGTTTGAATTCATGCATGTTTGCATGTTTCACTTGTGCTTGAAAAAAATGGTTTAAATTGAGTTTGAATTAAACACTCTTGGGCTTTGATTTCTTAAAATTGAGCTTTGAAACATGATATTTTATGTGTTTATAAATGTTTTCCAGAAAATGGGCCCAAGAGGATTGGTTTTGATGCTTTTGAGCTTGGTTTTGAACCTGGAGCTCGAATATGAGATTTCTAGATTTCAGTAGTCCGCTCGAGCGGGGGAAGTGCCGCTCGAGCGGTAAAATCGAGCTTCCAGCATCTTGCACTGTTTTACAGTCCGCTCGAGCGGAGGATTGGGCGCTCGAGCGGAGTCATGTCTCAAGCTCGAGCGGGCGGTCGAGCGGGGATTTCACCCATCCAGTACTTTTACAGTACGCTCGAGCGGGAAAGTTTACGCTCGAGCCTGTACCTTTGTTTGCCTGTACGCTCGAGCAGGGAAACCTGCGCTCGAGCGGGACTCTGTTTCCCTGAAAATCCTGAAAATGCTTTTAAATGTGCATCTTTGCATCCTCACCCATTCTAGGCATTCTTAGGCCTAGTTTAAGACATCTTATTGAGGATATAGATGTAGAACACACCGAGGCATCTTAGGGATTAAGTTGTTATCTTTCCCAACTGTGTAGCTTAGTGTGTTCACCTGTGAACTGTGTAGGGTTGGCAACCGGGGAGACACGCGCTAGCATACCGTAGCCCAAACTCTGTGAGTAACGATTGTGTAAAGATATGTTCACAAATGATTATTTTCTGAACAACTGAACTGTACTGTTTTCTGAACTGATTACTGTTAACTGAATGAATGTATGTCCTTTATTTCTGAACTGTACTGTGGCATCCTTAGCACCTACTGTTACTGTTACTGTTACAGAATCTCTGTCGGTTCCCTCGTGGAACCACTACTGTTTACTGACTGATGGCCATCATTTACTGTTCGGTCTTTCAAGACCTATTGTTGCTGTTATGCTAATGGATGTACCACATATGACTGTTTACTGTACTGAACGACTGAGATACTGATTGAATTGAACTGTTTTCATTACTGTAAGGACATTCATTTCTAAACCTCTTTACGCTTTATGTTATTCACTGGGCTTTAGCTCACTGCTCATATATATATATGTAGGTGTTCAGGCACCAGACCGCAGCTAGAGGCGTCAGGGTTACTCCAGTTTTGTCAAGCCAGCCTTTGTGCCTCACTGCGAGGTTCCGAGTTTGCCATGCTATGGCTGGGGGTGTTTTGTTTGTTTTTCCCCCTTCTGTACTGTTTTACTGTTCTGTATAGACCGAGTGTTACTGTACTGTTATCTAGGGTCAAGTCCCTAGTCTGAATGATTGTAAATATTGTGTATACTGTTCTGTACTGTTTATGTATAAATGTATGAAAAGCCTTTTTGCATACAGACTGTCACAGCTCAATGGACACTATTAATTTACTGTATTGGCTTCCGCCAGCCCTGTACTCTGTTTTACTGTATTACTGTTCTGCAGGCCTTCGGTAATCTCGGATTACTGGCCGGTTACGGTGCTAAAACCCATAGGGCGGGTTTGGGTCGTGACAGCAGAGTGGTATCAGAGCGATACCACCTACGAGTTTATACCGCACACACGTTGTCCAAAGAGAGCTATAGGGTGTCCTTAGAAAAGTTATTAGGGCATCTCATGAGCATGATAAGTGTGTGGTTATGTTATGACTGAATACATACTGATGTGGTAAATGTGTTAAACAAATGACTGCTTATGTTTAAAACTGTTATAACTGCTTATAGTGAAATGGACAATGCAAATGAACCTGAGTCTCAATCTACTGAGGCAAGAATGGAAAGAATGGAAAAGAATGATAGAACTGATAACTGCTAGACTTGAACAAC
>NW_021029915.1:0-23132 GCF_004153795.1 Camellia sinensis | reverse complement strand
ATAAAATTAAAAAAATTAGAATTTATTTTTATTACAAGACTCAAATTTTAGAGTTTTTTTATTCTAAACATTTTTCTTAAAAATATATCAAATAATTTAACAAATTTTATAAAAAAAAATGTTACCAAACAGACCCTACACACCAGCACACTGTAGAAGTTCGAGCTGGAATTAATTAAGGACTTTTTTTGTTTGCCCCCATGAATAGGAAGATTGCACTATAAGTAAGGTGAGCCCGCTAGTGTTTGGTTAGAAAAATTGTAAGAGGTTAGTACTCAAATTGGAGTGGTAGTCCCTTAATTTTAATGTTTCTACAATGAAATAAAGGTAATTATGTTATTTTATGAGTTTAATCTTAATCAATTAATACCATTACATTACTATATCTTATATTAATAACACTACATTATTAATCATCTCACTCAATCTCATCACATTAATAATCTTATCTAACCAAATCAGCAAAGCAAACGTGGCTTAAGAGTAATGTTAGAAACTCTAATGCTGTGTTTAGTTGAAGGATTTGAAAATTGAAAAGTGAAAAGGAAAATGTATATAAAATTAGATAAAATGTAGATATATTTTATTCATATTTTACTTACCTTTTTCCTTTCATTTTTTAAATTCCTTTACAAATCTCCCAATCAAACATAACGTAAAAGATTTATCAAAATTTTTATCAAATATTTTACATGAATGTAAGCGTCACATGATCCCACACCCATGTAATCATGTGAGACATTTGACAATGGCCCAGTTTGCTGGAACTTTTTTAAGTTAAAAGTTGATAATCAAAAAGCAGAAACTAAAAGTATTTTTATCTCAACTTTCAAATAATCAATTTTTTTCAGTTTATTTAGGCTATTTCTGCCTAATAAGTTATAAACAAAAGCTATACCAAACAGTCTAGTATTGATAGAAAACTTTACGAAACATAAACAAAAACCATTAAAGATTCAATTTTATACATGAAAACTATATGAATTTCTACTATAAAAAATAAGTGAATACATACCTTGATCCATGATAGTATGAAATCCTCTTGTAAGAAAGAAAAACCTTAAATAGAAGATCTTGATCTTTAAGTTCTTTACTTGTCTAAGATCTTCAAATCACTTCTCTCTCTTTCTCTAGGCGATGAGAGCCTTCTTGTGGTGACAACTTGAGTTTTGATAATGAGTGTGGTTTGGGACCTTACACTATTTATACTAGTATTCTTCACATCAAATAATCCATTCATTCAATGAACTTCATTAAATAGATTAATGTATCTTATACATTTATGATACATAATGCATCTTCTATATTAATGAATTCATTAGATAGATTAATGTATCTTACATATTCATAATAGATACATAATGCATCTCTAAGATTCATTCATAATGAATCTATCACATTTAATGCATTAACATTAGTCTTCTATACATTGTATATATAGGTGTATCCATCAATGGTTAGCCACCATCTAATTGATGTACATGTATCTTTCTTAATTAAATGAATCTAGTATAATCATGCATAAGCTACATTAAGTCATATTTAGGAAAAATTCTTACAATCTCCCACTTGGCTTGCATGATTATATTACGTCACTAGATTATCATAATATGGCCAAGGTTCTCCCACTAGAAGATTGCACCATCACCATTAGATTCTGTTCAATGAAATTATTAGTACCAAATCATTGTAGTCAGTGATTTACACATTGATCAAGATTGTACAATGGTTATAGTGTTAATATTTTCCATCAACATGAATAAGTGAGTCTTACATTACAGAGATGACATTAGCAACATAATGGTGATTAATACTAATTCATCTATAACGGTCCCGTTGTTTACATCTTCTTCTAAATTGTGTACAAGTATGAAAAATGAAAACAACAAACATAATCATTACTAACAGAAGATGATTATAACATAACATTTATCCCGAACATAATACACTCATTTCAAGTCTAAACAGATAAACCTTCTACTAAGCTCATGCGCGCAACATGTTCTTGAAAGAGCTTAGGTGTGAGACCTTTAGTTAAATGATCTGCTAACATGAGTGTAGTACCAATATGAGAGATGGAAACAATCTGATTTAGAACCCTGTCTTTAACAACTAGATACTTGATATCAATATGCTTTGATCCTCCTGAAGTTTTGTTATTATTGGAGAACCGCATAGCAACATCATTATTACAGTAAATCTGTAAGGGCTTCGAAATTGAATCGACAAGTTGTAATCCAAATATGAAATTCTTTAGCCATACTGCATGACATGTGGCTTTATAACATACAATGAACTCTGCCTCCATGGTGGAAGAGGCTGTCAGAGATTGCTTATGACTCTTTTACGAAATGGGTCTATTAGCAAGCATAAAAATGTACCCAGAAGTGGACTTTCTAGTGTCTTTACATCCAGCATAATCAGCATCTAAATAACCAACCACTTCAAGGCTGTCTGTTCTTTGATAAGTGAGCATGTAATCCTTAGTGCCTTGTAAATATCGCAACACTTTCTTAACTGCTTTCCAATGATCAAGTCCGGGATTGCTTTGGTATCGACCGAGCATACCAACTACAAATGCTATGTTAGGACGTGTGCATCATTAACATACAAAAGAGGCTTCACCAAGATCTTTCATTTCAAAATTTCTTGTGAGAAATTTCTTTGTCTCGTGTATCATTTCCAAATTATTGCTAGCAAGCAGTATATCATTAACATACAAAACTATAATACAGATATTTCTCCCATCGATTTTAAGGTAGACACATTGATCAACAACATTATCCTTAAAATCAAATTTGGTGAGAACTTCATGAAATTTAAGATACCATTGTCAAGATGCCTGCTTTAGACCATATATGGACTTCTTAAACCTACAAACCATATTTTTCCTTACTTTCATCTTGAAAACCTTCAGGTTGGTCCATGTAGACCACTTCATGCAAGTCACCATTCAAAAAATCTATTTTAACGTCCATTTGATGTAACTCTAAATCATAATGAGCTACTACGGCCATGACTATTCTCAAAGAATCTTTATTAGAAACAGGAGAATAAGTTTCCTTATAAACATATCAATTAGTAGAACCCTTGATAAAAGAAAGAGATGTTGTATATGAATCACTCACATATTCTTCTGAATTATATGTATCCGCGGATTTCGAATAGCGGTCCCGACGCCTCTTCCTCAGAGAAAGACAATCAAACAATTCCCAATCATGGTCCTTGCGAATCGGATCATCCAGGATGTGTGATGTATATGCCATTCCGAAGTGATCTATTAATCGACTAATATATCGTTTCATGGCAGTTCCGTCTATCGCCTTATTGTGAAAGACCAGATTGGCCCGTTCTTCTATTCTTTTCCCTGGCGCAGCTGGGCCATCCTGGACTTGAACCAGAGACCTCGCCCGTGATGTAAATCATCGCACCTACGGTCCAACCAATTGGAAGAGAATTCTTTTTGAGTGTATCCTTTAGCAACTAATCTGGCCTTGTATCTTTTGACATTGCCTTTAGGATCACGCTTGGTTTTAAAAACCCATTTGCATCAAACAGTTGTGGCTCCCTTAAGCAATTCTACAAGATCCCAGACATTGTTATCTTTCATGGATTTTAACTCATCTTTCATGGCATTTAACCATTTAGAGCATTTCTATTTTTCATGGCTTAGGCATAAGAAACAGGATCGTTCTCCAAGCCTATATCACACTCATTTAGTTAAACCTCATAGTCATCACCCTTGATCGGGAAATATCGATTGCTTGTTGAACCCTGTGAATTGCGTGAAAGTAGGATACTCCAAATTCGGGGGTCAAAGAGTTTTATAAAACGTTCTTGGTGGAAAAAAACGTGAATGAAAGATCCCTCTAAATTGAATTGGGTCCATGAATCTAAGAAATAGTGAGAATTCTATATTGGATTTGAATCAGATTTCGGATCAATCTATATTGATTGACTGCCTCCATTATGTTGTTGCTAGCAAATACCACTATCTTTGGTTTTGGATCTTCCAAATCATTCCCGCAGGAGATCCGGACCCATTTTTTTTTGATCCTTCCATAAAAAGATTCATTCTCTTCATAAAAAATAGGAGGTAGAGCCAATAAAGATTTCTTTTTCGAACTCACTAGAGGCCCGGGAAACAAAGACTCAGGATATCCAATGAAATAACAACTTATAGTTCTAGGGTCTAATTTCTTTATTTGTGGGTTGAAAATTTTTGCTTTAGCAGGACAACCCCATACATATAAATAATTTAAATTAGGTTTCCTACCAATCCATAACTCATAAGGGGTTACAGGCACAACCTTACTAGGAACCCTATTAAGAGCATGTACAACAATTTTTAAAACTTCACCCCACAAGTAATCTGACAAAGTAGAGTTACTCATCATGCTTCTCATCATGTCCAAAAGAGTACGGTTTCGTCGTTCAACTACACAACTTTGCTCCGGTATACCAGGCATTGTGTGGTTAGCAACAATACCATTATCAGCCAAAAATAAAGCAAACGCACTTGGGTTTTGACCCAACTCAGTGAATCTACCATAATATTCACCACCTCTATCAGATTTTACACTTTTAATCTGTCTGCCAAGTTGATTTTCAACTTCAGCTTTATAGAGTTTGCACATATCCAGCTTCTGATTTTTCACGAATAAGATAAACATAAGTATACCTAGAAAAGTCATCAATAAAAGTAATAAAATATTTATGTCCAGAAATAGTTGGAACAATAAAGGGACTACATATATCAGTATGAATTGTGTCTAATAATTCAGTAGTCCTAGTAGCACTCTTTTTCTTTGTCTTTGTGTATTTTCCTTTAATGCAATTCACACAAGTACTAAAATCAAAAAAATCAAGTAAACTTAAAATTCTGTCTTTAATAAGACATTCCATCATTTCTCTTGATATATGGCCCAAGCATTTATGCCACAACATGGATGAATTTTCATTTACTCGCTTTCTCTTTTTATTTACCAAGTCGTTTATATTAAAGGATAAAAGAGATTGTGCATATGTGGAATCTAAATTCAATGAATAAAGATTACCATATAAAGTACCAGAACCAATCATATGAGAATTGTGGAATAAAGAGACTCTATTATTTTCAAACTTAAATTCATAACCACGGGAATCAAGTTGTGAAATAGAAATTAGGTTTCTAGTAAAAACAGGAACATAAACTGTGTTTACTAAATCTAAAATGAAACCAGAGTCTAAAATTAGACGGAGGGTGCCAATAGCCTCAACGTCCACTTCTATTCCATTCCCAACCGTAATGGTTCGTTCTCATTTATTTAGTTTCCGACTTGTAAGGTATCCCTGCATGGAATTTGTTATGTGAATACTTGCACCAGTGTCAATCCACCAAAAATTTGGTGGAACATCTACCAAAAGGGATTCATAAGACACAAAGCATTGAGTGTTACCTTTCTTGTCCAACCAACTTTTAAAACCTGGACAGTCCTTCCTTATGTGACCTTTCTTTCGACAGAAATGGCATCGAATCTTATTTTCTTCATTAGCCTTGTGAGTTTTATCATTTGCATTCTTCTTCTTCTTCTTACTTTTGCCTTTCTTGAAAATCTTTTTGGTTGGACCCAAGGTGGTAAGGTGAGCCATATCAGGCTTTTCAGCTTTAAGCCTCTCTTCTTCTTGAACACACATGGTAATTAACTTGCTCATCTTTCACTTATCTTTCTGCGTATTATAATTGATCTTAAAATGACCAAATTGCGCAGGAAAAGAAGTCATAATGAAATGAACAAGAACACCTTCAGAAATTTCCATGTCCATTCCATTTAATTGAGAGGCCATGTCATTCATCTTTAAGATATGTTCACGAACACCACTCAAACCATCATATTTCATTGTCATCATTTTAATCATAAGAGTACTAGCAAGGGATTTGGAAGTTTCAATGAATTGTTCTTCAATAGATTTCATATAGCTCACTGCACTTTCAGAAACAGAGATTGCTCCTTGAATTGCAGGCGTAATTAAGTCTTTCATAATCATTAGACTTAAGCGATTAGAGCGTTCTCATTTTTCATATAAAGCCATGTGTTCCTTAGAACTTGTATCGTTAGGCTTTGTAGGAGCTGGCTCTTTTAATGCATAGTCTAAATCCATAATTCCCAAAACAATTCCAATTTGTTCCTTCCATTTCTTAAAATTTGTTCCTTCCATTTCTTAAAATTAGTTCTACTCAAAGCTTCAATTCCAGACAAGTAACTATTAATTGCAGTAGGATTCAATGCTGCAAACACATAATATCCATTATATAATGTAATCAAGAAAAATACTTTTCACATCTCATAAAAATAACACCACAAGTTAAATATATCTAACTATAAAACATAATTAGTTAGATACGAAATCAAGTTATCCTTCCGTTGGACCGAATAACAATATATTTTAACAATTCATAAAAATAAATGAGATGACTAATAAAAATAAACAAAATAAAATAAAATAAAATAATCATTAAGACCGTAACGAGTTTATCACCGTTGGGCAAAAAAACTCAATGTCTCTTATTTTATTTTATTAACTAAAGCATGTGAGAAGTTTATCACCGTTTGGCAGAAAAACTTATTGCTATATTTATTATACTAATCATCTCGGTTTTTCAAACATACATAGTGTTGAACCTCCATTGGGCTGATCAACAATGTTTCAGCTCATAAGGTGTGTAACAAAATATTATAAGTGCATAAAACATTATCTTAATTACCACTTATTCAATAATTTTCAATTTTTATTTTAATATCAATAGAATAAAGGATTGGCCAAAAATAAAAATAAAAATTTGGACAAGTTTAAATCAAGGTTTTGCACTTGTTACACAAAACATCATCATAAAATGAAATTTATACTTATACGTTTCATGCATAAGAATTGAGAACTATGCTCTGATACCAATTGATAGAAAACTTTGCGGAATATAAACCAAAAACTATTAAGGATTTAATTCTATACATGAAAACTATATGAATTTCTACTATACAAAATAAGTGAATACATACATTGATCCATGATAGTATGAAATCCTCTTGTAAGAAAGAAAAACTTTGAATAGAAGATCTTGATCTTTAAGTTCTTTACTTGTCTAAGATCTTCAAACCACTTTTCTCCCTCTAGGCGATGGGTGCCTTCTTGTGGTGACAACTTGAGTTTTGATGATGAGTGTGGTTTGGGACCTTACACTATTTATACTAGTATTCTTCCCATCAAATAATCAATTCATTCAATGAATTTCATTAAATAGATTAATGTATCTTATACATTCATGATACATAATGCATCTTCTATATTAATCAAACAAGTGGTATCATAATCCTAAAAATGGGAGAGCATCATGTCCTAATTTTGGAAGGTACTAGGGCTCACAATATGTACAAGGTTAGCTCTACGCTAAGGGATTGAAGTCATGGTGACGTCATAAAAGAGTCAACATAGCCTCTCTTCGAAGTCCAATAACCTTAGATAGCGGAGCTACCTTTTTGACTGATCTTAAAAAGTATTAACAGAAGTTCTCAAAAGTAACGTGGAGATAGGTATAGTGTCACAAAACGTTTGCCTGTGTTCCTATCAGTATCTGGGCAACATAGGGATTGTAAGTGCACCAATGCATGCAATGCAATAAACATATAATTAAATATAAAAGTCATATCATGGAGTTCGAGTTAAGGTTTCATAAAATCCCCAGTAGAGTTGCCAGAAACTATAACATGCTCGAGGGTACCCGCACGCGTTAAACAATTCGGACCCTTAATCTCATCTTGTCTCACGAGTGCAACGTGAAACATAGATGAGAGTCCAAAACCGGAAATTTTTATAGAAACTTCATTTTTTTTTCAAAACCTTTGCTAGAAATGGACGACATCACCAGATTTTAGAGTCTCCACCTTATATTTTGCAAAATTAAGAAACTCATGACTCATGCCATGGCCACTATTTGTCGTAACCAAAGATGCTTAGCTCGAAACTTAGGTATGAGAGGGAAAGGTCATTAATTGAGCACCCCCACTCACCCGATCAAAGATCAACCACTACTAAACCATTATATGAATTTTATTAACATTATGTCTATATTCCGATTATTAATAAATCCTACAATTTACTATATGAAGCAAACAAGTATAGATTACTCCATTCATTTTGAAATAACTTAATTTCATGTATTTTGAAAGAGGTTTGAAGATGTACAACTCAAAGGAAATTAAGTTTACAAATATGAAAATCAACATCATTCCAAATCAAGCGACAAAACCTCCATCCATCTGCATTCATACAGTTATATCAAGTATGCAAATAGCCACATGATAGGATACTTAAACATAGTAAGAAAAACACACACAAGCAGGATGCTGAAGCATAAAAACTTACATATTTATCAACATCCAGCAAACAGCTACAAAACAAAGTTAGTAAAACATGCATGATCTTATATACACAATTTTAATGCAATTCACTCATTAATGCAACTAAAGATTTCGCTTCTAATATATGATATGTGAATCATCTCAAGAACATGAGGCAGCGCACATAATCACATAAGAATTGATTAAATCCATAGATGCAAACTTAGCCGAATCAAGATAAGTGAAAAAAGGATACAAAACATGGATATGATGAAAATAAAAAATATGATGCTTATGTGCAAATAAAGAAAGCAAGTAAAGAATGGAATCGAAAGAAGCGGGACGGGAAAATATCAGAACACTTTAAATAAATAATTACAAACCAAATGAGAGAGAGAGAAAGAAAATATTACAACAAAATAAAAAAAAAACCTCAAAAAACACTCGAATGAAAACAAAATAAAAGCATCATGTGCCTTAAAGACCACTTGTTATGCCCAACACCGAAAGACTACTCCGTTCCGTCCAAAAGAAGTTGGCCAACTGGCCTAAATAGGCTGGCTGACTGACTAGGCCTGTCAAAACTTGTCTTGTTGCAACACCGAGAAAAGAACAAACAGGGAATATGTAGGTGACTCAACTAACCATTTCTAGTCAGATTACAACAAGTATATAATATAAAATTACAGCAAGAAAATTAACAACAACAAAATTGACTTTTTACGGCACCACATCAACACCATACAATGAATGCAAGCTGTAATTTCTCACTTTTATGATTTTTTTTTTTTTTTTTGCATGTCGTAAATAATATACTAACCACAGTGTATCTATTGCGCAGGCCATTAATGGTAAAAATGATAATTTTTTTCAACTTGCAATTTTAGTCATAAATAATAAAACTTTCTACAACATACATATGGCATGCCATTAATACATCAGTTATATATGATACACGTATGACAGTCGTTAAAAATAAGTCACTTTTTACGGCTTACCATGTGTGTCATGAATGGTATGCCCAAAAAATTTTGAGTGCCAAAACCCAATATTGTAGCGCCACTTATCCAAAAAAATATAACTATATATATTTAATTTATTTTTTTATTATCAAACAGACTGATACAGTTCAAAAAAAATAAAACAAAATAAAACAAAACACACTAAGTTTCTAAAGGGAAAGGGAGCTTCAAACACTTGGTCTTTAATCAATTGAATCGGTGGAGATCGAGACGCATGGGAGTCCATTGACACAGTCCGCTTCCTTCATCAACAAAACAATCATGCTTTCCATTGAATCAATTTGTAATCTGCTTCGACTGCTTCGACTTAGACTTGGCTTCAATTTCTGATTCCATCCGTTCAATTGAATCAATTTGTAATCTGTTCTATTCGCGTAGGCCCTTTCGTGGTTCTTCAAAGCCACACGCTGGTAAGGCACTCTCTCTTCTCTTCCTTCTTCCTAAACCCTTGTTTTGTCCCTCTCTCTCTCTCGGTTAATTTGAGCCACTAATTTTGTGGCCCCCAGCATTGCTGTATATTTATATCCCCTCCTCTCCTCTCCTCTCTTCTCTTCTCTTCTCTGTTTTTTTGTTCTCTATTTTTCTCTTCTCTTCTCTCTATACATACATACATACATACATACATACACCTGCTATATCTTTGTTTCATCTTTCATTCAGGTAATATCATCTCTCTTTATTGCCATCATTTTTTCGGGTTTTTGTTCTCTGCCTTTTGCACCTTTTTTTTTTTGGGTTTTGATTTTGATTTTTTTTTTTTTTTCCTTCGGGCTTTTTTTCTCTACCATTTTCATTTTCTTTTCTTTTTTTTTTTTGGTTTTGGTTTGGGTTTTGGTTTTTATTTTTTTGTGGATTGTTGTTTATTGAAGATGTCTCGTGAATAAATTTTCTGCCAAAGCTTCATGACATTTTTTATTTCTTTCTCTTTCACAGCCAGGGCATCGAGATGGAACCATTCAGTGCTTCATTAGGAGAGACAAAGATAATTTAGCTTACTGCCTTTTCCTTTGCCTTAGCCCTGGTAAGGAAGGATTTCTTTTAACCATTCAATAGTCATCTTAAATTGAGTGGAACCAGCTTCCCTATTTTTCTTTATTTAATGATGACTTGGAGTTGGGCAAAAGTACAATCATTTGGTTCATAATTTTGTAATATTTGCATTGGGTAAGATTTGTTGAACTGAGCTTACTAAGGCAATGTCAACATGGCATAATGCAGCTCATGCTTCTTTTGGCTTCAAGCATCTATTTTGAAACATAGATGCATCTTATCGTCCTTGTTTAGCCTAGAACTAGTTGCTCTTTCTGATATGTGTGGCAAAACTTGCTCCTCTGTGGGACAAAAAACCCAGCATTGTTGTTCTGAATCCAACATTGGTTTGTGGAAATCCTGAGTACTCATGAATCAACGTAAAAGGTTTCAATCAAATGTATTAATGAGACCGCAATGAAATAGCTGACCATAATCTTTTGCCATCTGATCTTATTTTAAATATTGTTGTGGCAGCTCATCAGAGTAGTTTGTAACCCTTTGTTTTTTACTGTTATTAGTCATTCAACTCCCCCTCCTCATCTATGTGGTTACTATTAAATATCATTGATTCATGAATTTATCTGCTTTGGAAACTCGCCCAATTTTTCATATACAAGTCAAAACTACGCATTTGTTAATTTGTTTGACTAAGCCAGCACCAGGATTGATGCGCCAGTGTTGTGATTGTCCACTTTAAAGCTTTCCAAGTGTTACTTACTGAAACATTAGTTGCCCAATTTTCTCTTTTTGTGATGGAATTGTATACAGTTCTACTTGCGTGCTTGCTAGAATTTCCATTTTGATCAACTGCCTTTGTCAGCAATTAGCTCAAGCTATAACTGTGCCGACTTCTTGAGAGGACAATCTATTTATTCAATTTCTATGTATATGTGTTAGCAAATCATGCATGCTCTATCCTCAGATAGGGAGCTTAAGTAAGCCAAACAAACCGAAACATTTCTATTAGCCTAAATAAACATTAAAGTTCAATTAGGTGATTATTCGTAGCCTTGACTTCTCATAGTCTAGTGCTTTAGGGTTAACCAGTTTAATTGCACTTTTTGATCTGTTTGAACTTCAAACTGTCTCTCAATCAATAGCCTTCAATTTTATTTTTTCCTAATATTCTTTTGTGATTCAATGTTTGCTTTGCAGCCTTGCTTGTTGAAAATGGGAAATTTCATCGTTCTAAACTACTCTGCACTGCTCTGCTCTGTTGCACGCTCTTGTTTCTAGGAATTGATTATTGGATGTTGTGCTGGGACAATTGTTGCTCTTGCCTTGTGTAGCAGTTTTTTCAAAGTGCAGCTAACCAGCATATTCAAAGCCTTCTTGGAAGCAGCTAAAATAATTATTTTGATCTATGGGAGAATGAAGGAATCAAGCAATTTTGAGTTTTAAAAGGTAAACTTGTTTTTGCCTAAGTTTGTTAACTTTTTCACATAATAATTATCCAGTTGTCATCTAGTATGTTTACTAAGTAGCCTATCAAATCCACCAAAATTAATATTCAATTGTTTGTTGCCGTACTTGATAATTTCCCGAATTTAATGGTATTAGATTTCAATATCTAGAATTCTAGTTATTTGTAATCCAAAATACCATTAAATTCGGGAAATATCAAGTACGCAACAAACAATTGAATATTAATTTTGGTGTTTGGATAGGCTACTTAGTAACATACTAGATGACAACTGGATAATTATTATGTGAAAAAGTTCAACAAACTTTAGCAATAAAAACAAAGTTTACCTTTTAAACTCAAAATTGCTTGATTCCTTCATTCTCATAGATCAAAATAATTATTTTAGCTCTTTCACAAGAAGGCTTTGATAGCGGTTAGCTGCACTTTGAAAAAACTGCTACACAAGGCCAGAGCAAAATTGTTCCCAGCACAACATCCAATAACAATTCCTAGAACAAGAGCGTGCACAGAGCAGGACAGTGCAGCAGTAGTTTAGAAGATGAAATTTCCCATTTTCAACAAGCAAGCTGCAAAAGCAAAGCATTGAATCACAAAAAGAATATTAGGAAAAATAAATTGAAGGCTATTGATTGAGAGACAGTTTGAGTTCAACAAGATCAAGTGCAATAACTGGATTAACCCTAGCACTAGACTATGAGAAGTCAAGGCTACTGAATAATCACCTAATTGAACTTTATGTTTATTTAGCTAATAGAAATGTTCGGTTTTGTTTGGCTTACTTAACTCACCCTATCTGAGATAGAGCATGCATGATTTGCTACACATATACATAGAAATTGAATAAATAGATTGTTCCTCTCAAAGCAGTGCAACAGTTATAGCTGAGCTAATTGCTTGACAAGGCCAGTTGATTAAAATGAAATTCTAGCAAGCACGCAAGTAGAACTGTATACAATTCCATCACAAAAAGAGAAAAATTGGGCAACTATGTTCAGTAAGTAACACTTGGAAGCTTTAAAGTGGACAAACACAACACGGCCATCAATCCCTGGTGCTGGTTAGTCAAAACAATTAACAAATGCGTAGTTGCTTGTATAGAAAATTGGGGCGAGTTTCAACAGATAAATTCAGAATCAATGATATTTCAATAGTAACCACATAGATGAGGAGGGGGAGTTGAATGACTTAATAACAGTAAAAAACAAAGGGTTACAACAATACTCTGATTGAGCTGCACAACATATTTAAATAAGATCAGATGCAAAAGATATGGTCAGCTATTTCATTGCGGTCTCATTAATACATTGATTGAACCTTTTACTGTTGCATTCATGAGTACTAGGATTTCCACAAACCAATGTTAGATTCAGAAGAACAATGCGGGATTCTAGTCCCATAGAGGAGCAAGTTTTGTCACACATTTCATAGAAAGCAACTAGCTCTAGGCTAAACAAAGGATAAGATTCATCTATGTTTCAGAGTAGATTCTTAAAGCCAAAAAGAAATATGAGTTGCATTATTCCACGTTGACATTGCATTAGTAAACTCAGTTCAACAAATCTTACCCAATGCAAATATTACAAAATTGTGAATCAAATGATTGTACTTTTGCCCAACTCCAAGTCATCATTAAATAAAGAAAAAATAGGGAAGCTGGTTCCACTCAATTTAAGATGACTATTGAATGGTTAAAAGAAATCCTTCCTTACCAGGGCTAAGGCAAAGGAAAAGGCAGTAAGCTAAATTATCTTTGTCTCTCTTAATGAAGCACTGAATGGTTCCATCTCGATGCCCTGGCTGTGAAAGAGAAATAAATAAAAAATGTCATGAAGCTTTGGCAGAAAATTTATTCACGAGACATCTTCAATAAACAAAAATCCACAAAAAAATAAAAACCAAAACCCAAACCAAAACCAAAAAAAAAAAGAAAAGAAAATGAAAATGGTAGAGAAAAAAAACCCCAAAAGATGATGGCAATGGAGAGAGATGATGTTACCTGAATGAAAGATGAAACAAAACCCCAAAAATGTAGATAGATATAGAAGGTGTATGTATGTATGTATGTATGTATGTAATGTATGTATGTATAGAGAGAAGAGAACAGAAAAATAGAGAAAAGATGGGAGGAGGAGATATAAAATATATATCCGAGAGAGAGAGAGGGACAAAACAAGGGTTTAGGAAGAAGGAAGAGAAGAGAGAGTGCCTTACCAGCGTGTGGCTTTGAAGAACCTCGAAAGGGCCTACCGAATAGAACAGATTACAAATTGATTCAATTGAACGGATGGAATCAGAAATTGAAGCCAAGTCTAAGTCGAAGCAGTCGAAGCAGATTACAAATTGATTCAATGGAAAGCATGATTGCTTTGTTGATGAAGGAAGCGGACTGTGTCAATGACTGCCATGCGTCTCGATCTCCACCGATTCAATTGATTAAAGACCAAGTGTTTGAAGCTCCCTTTCCCTTTAGAAACTTAGTGTGTTTTGTTTTATTTTGTTTTATTTTTTTTGAACTGTATCAGTCTGTTTGATAATAAAAAAATAAATTAAATATATATAGTTATATTTTTTTGGATAAGTGGCGCTACAATATTGGGTTTTGGCACTCAAAATTTTTTGGGCATACCATTCATGACACACATGGTAAGCCGTAAAAAGTGACTTATTTTTAACGACTGTCATACGTGTATCATATATAACTGATGTATTAATGGCATGCCATATGTATGTTGTAGAAAGTTTTATTATTTATGACTAAAATTGCAAGTTGAAAAAAATTATCATTTTTACCATTAATGGCCTGCGCAATAGATACACTGTGGTTAGTATATTATTTACGACATGCAAAAAAAAAAAAAAAAAAATCATAAAAGTGAGAATTACAGCTTGCATTCATTGTATGGTGTTGATGTTGGTGCCGTAAAAGTCAATTTTGTTGTTGTTAATTTTCTTGCTTAATTTTTATATTATATACTTGTTGTAATCTGACTAGAAATGGTTAGTTGAGTCACCTACATATTCCCTGTTTGTTTCTTTCTCGGTGTTGCAACAAGACAAGTTTTGACAGGCCTAGTCAGTCGGCCAGCCTATTTAGCCAGTTGGCAACTTCTTTTGGACGGAACGGAGTAGTCTTTCGGTGTTGGGCATAACAAGTGGTCTTTAAGGCACATGATGCTTTTATTTGTTTTTCATTTGAGTGTTTTTTGAGGTTTTTTTTTTATTTTGTTGTAATATTTTCTTTCTCTCTCTCTCATTTGGTTTGTAATTATTTATTTAAAGTGTTCTGATATTTTCCCGTCCCGCTTCTTTCGATTCCATTCTTTACTTGCTTTCTTTATTTGCACATAAGCATCATATTTTTTATTTCATCATATCCATGTTTTGTATCCTTGTTTCACTATCTTGATTCGGCTAAGTTTGCATCTATGGATTTAATCAATTCTTATGTGATTATGTGCGCTGCCTCATGTTCTTGAGATGATTCACATATCATATATTAGAAGCGAAATCTTTAGTTGCATTAATGAGTGAATTGCATTAAAATTTTGTATATAAGATCATGCATGTTTTACTAACTTTGTTTTGTAGCTGTTTGCTGGATGTTGATAAATATGTTAAGTTTTTATGCTTCAGCATCCTGCTTGTGTGTGTTTTTCTTACTATGTTTAAGTATCCTATCATGTGGCTATTTGCATACTTGATATAACTGTATGAATGCAGATGGATGGAGGTTTTGTCGCTTGATTTGGAATGATGTTGATTTTCATATTTGTAAACTTAATTTCCTTTGAGTTGTACATCTTCAAACCTCTTTCAAAATACATGAAATTAAGTTATTTCAAAATGAATGGAGTAATTATAACTTGTTTGCTTCATATAGTAAATTGTAGGATTTATTAATAATCGGAATATAGACGTAGAATAATGTATAATTTAATAAAATTCATATAATGTAGTAGTGGTTGATCTTTGATCGGGTGAGTGGGGGTGCTCAATTAATGACCTTCCCTCTCATACCTAAGTTTTCGAGCTAAGCATCTTGGTTACGACAAATAGTGGCCATGGCATGAGTCATGAGTTTCTTAATTTTGCAAAATATAAGGTGGAGACTCTAAAATCTGGTGATGTCGTCCATTTCTAGCAAAGGTTTTGAAAAAAAAATGAGATGTTTCTATAAAAATTTCCGGTTTTGGACTCTCATCTATGTTTCACGTTGCACTCGTGAGACAAGATGAGATTAAGGGTCCGAATTGTTTAACGCCGTGCGGGTACCCTCCGAGCATGTTATAGTTTTCTGGCAACTCTACTGGGATTATGAAACCTTAACTCGAACTCCATGATATGACTTTTATATTTAATTATATGTTTATTGCATTGCATGCATTGGTGCACTTACAATCCCTATGTTGCCCAGATACCTGATAGGAACACAGGCAAACGTTTTGTGACACTATACCTTCTCCACGTTACTTTTGAGAACTTCTGTTAATACTTTTTAAGATCAGTCAAAAAGGTAGCTCCGCTATCTAAGGTTATTGGACTTCGAAGAGAGGCTATGTTGACTCTTTTATGACGTCACCATGACTTCAATCCCTTAGTGTAGAGCTAACCTTGTACATATTGTGAGCCCTAGTACCTTCCAAAAATTGGACATGATGCTCTCCCATTTTTTAGGATTATGATACCACTTGTTTGAATGGTGAAACCCTAAATCATTTCAAAACTAGAACAGTATAACCCTACCCTTCATAGGGGTGTTGTTCTCTTTCCTGCTATGTGCAATGTATGGGATCTATATAGGGTTTCTCAAATTCAGATGAGTAGTTTAGGCATTTAGTTTGTGGGTTGAGTTTCAATGTTTCAACATGTTATATAATGATCAGTTAAGCTGGAATCCTACTGAATTTTTGATTGCGAGTTTCGTTTTTGTTTTTGCTAGGAAGTCGTAGCACCATTGCTTCAGAACAATCTAATATCCCCCAAGTTTTGTAGACTCATGCCGTTAGATAGATTTGGTTCAGGGACAACTAGTGTTAGTTTCTCTACCGCCAGTTACAAGGGAAAGACTAAAACCTCACAGTCAGTTACCTTTCCAGCTATAATTTCTAGAATTTGTGGTGGATCCACCTCCAATGGTGATAGATGACCACCTCTGGTAGATATAGCAAACTTGTTTTTATCTCTTCAACGAAGCATGGATACTCTTACCAATAGGGTTGCTGCCAATAGTGAGGCTCTTGCTGGATTTTACCGCCCATCTGGGGCATCTACACTTCATCTACCTCCAGTGGTTTATTTGATTCTGGAACCACCTCTACAGTTGAGGAACTTTATGAACCTAATCTACAAATGGGAGACTTTTCCCTACAGATATTGATGAAGTTGACTCGGTTGTGTTGAAAATATCCACAATTAGAGAAAATGTTCAAAAAATCACAAAGGATCAACTCCGTTCTAAACGTCGAGGATGGGTTTTGTGGAAATAACTGTGAGGTTGCTCGAGCAGTTGAAAATGTCGCACATAGATAGATTTGATAGGGCTGGTGACCCTGTGGTTCATATCCGCATCTTTTCAGACATTCTGAAGCCCATAAGCTTATCTAGAGGTCAAAAGCTTTCCTTGTTCTGAAGAACCATGTCAGGAGTGGCTGCTATTTGGTACACACAAGTTAGATGATTTGGTCAACCAAAACTGGGAGGAGTTAGCTGAAACATTTGTCATACAATACTCCTGTTAATACATAGATCGAAGTAACCACTCAGGAACTAAAGGCGACCCGGACAAGAGCCCAACGAGCTTCATGACATTTATCACCAGGTGGAGGACAAAGGCGGCATGATGACAAATAGGCCCTTGAAAAAAGATCAAGTCCATATGTTGTCAATAATTTGCATCAAAGATTACTGCAGAAGATGATAGTTTTCCCACTCTTCAATTTCAAGGACCTCCGTGAGATTTGGTGTTCAAATTGAGGATGCTGTCAAATAGGAAATCATTACAAAAGGAAATGAGCCTGTGAGAACATATTCATTCACAGTTCCAATGCTACTCCCAGTAGTTAGCACAGTTGCCAACTATACCTTCGTAGTTAACATAGTCATTGCCACTACTGCAAAAATAGCCAATCCTTCAACCAACACTAGCCCACAACACAGCCAAATCAACCCGACCCCCAAAATAAACCCTTTCATCCGCTCTACACATCTCCAACTCATGCCATGAAATCTAGTAGAAAAGGGCCCCTCAAGCTCCTTATCCTAGACCTCTCATTCATATCTACCAGCCAGACATGACCCTAATAAAATACTATGCTTTTCATCAGCAACATGGTCATGAGATTGATTGTTGTTTTTGCCTACGCCATGTGTAGCTCGACTTTTTCTACGCCCCCTTCGGAAGCTCGAATGAAGCCCTCAATTCGGACTCCCACGGTTCTGAATCTAATCTGACAAGTTGCAATGTGAAATTGATAATCACCAAAGAGTCCAAATCCGACAAACCTTTTTGGAAAATCGATTTTTAAATCAAATAATGCCAAAATTGGAACTGGTTTTCCAAATTATAGAGTCGCCACCCTAAATTATCTTTAAATTTTGAGAAATTAAGGAAACCCTGACTTGTGCCTGTAGACTGCTCGAACTTTCCTCCGCGCGCCCCCCCTTTTCGAAAGGGCGCGAATTGGGTTCTTTGCTACTACAGTTCGACTCCTTGTCACGGTCTGAATCTGTAATCCACATAGTGCAATTAGACTGATAAATCACCAAAGATTCCAAATTTGGCAAATCATTTGTGAGAATCATTTTAAACAAAAAGTGCCAAACATGGATTGCTTTTGCCAGATTTCAGAGTCGCCAACCTAGAATATTTTGTTTGGAAATTTAGGAAACCTGAACTCGTGTGCCTAAGCACAAGTCCGTTCATTCACGAAAGGTTGCTTCGGCTTGGGAAACTTGGGTAGGGGAGGGGAAGTGTCCCTAAATGAGCACGCCTCGCTCGCCCGGATCAAAGATCGGCCCTCTTACTAACATGATCTGTTGTTTTTGAAAACATATGTGTTCTTATTCCGATTATTATCTAACTTACTAGGTGATCTGTGCAGCATACAAGTATAGATTAGATCGCCTAAATTGGAACAAAACAATTCAATGTTTGTTTTAGAAAATGGTTTGAATTTGCCACTCTCAAGTGGGCTTTAGAAATACGATTTGCCACCAAACAAGGTGGGCTTAAAACATGGTGATTTGCCACTCCAAGTGGGCTTAAAACTCACATTTTAATGAATTATTCCAATTCAAGCAATCAAGCCTTCATCCACAGGCATTCATGCAGTTATAGCAATTAAGCAAATAGCCTCATGGCAATCATTTACACACATGCAAGTATGCTAAAGCATAAACACTTACAGTGTACTCCGAGCCAAAACAGGAAACTAGTAAGAAATATGCATGATCCTAACTATGTTAACAATGCCTAATGCAACACATGCAAAATGCAATGAGATAGGCTCGGCTACCTAAGATGGCATATGAATGCAACACTTGATACATGTATTCAAATAGGAATTAAAATACGATGCAGTTTGAATGATGCGCTGAGCCCGGTGCATGCATGCAAGCATAAGGTATGCTAATCAAAATATGCCCTAAACCAACCATCAAAAGTTGATACGTGAAAAGGAGAAAGAAATGGGGTTGGAAGACATGCACACACATACGCACACTTATTACAACATTCGCCCTCTCGACGGAGGGTCCGAATAATAAGCTAACTAGCTACGCTAATTAAGCTAATCATTACAACACAGTTGAATTGAAACTAGCTATGCTAAGCTAATTAGAATATTACAGAGTTGAATCAAATTAGCTAAGTACATTAACTAATTAATTACAAAATCGGCAAATTAACTAGCTAAACAAAGTAGTTAAAAGGAGCCTCAGGGCAAGGAATGCATGCATGCTCGGTTGTTTCTCCCCGAAAATCCATCGCTTTGCCACCAGTTGCCTCTGTTTGCATTCGCCTTGATTCCTGAACACCGAACCAATCTCCAAGTTGTCTCTGCTTCAGAACCAGAACAACTTTGGGCCACCTCTGAGCCTGGGAACTGTCGGCCACTTAAAGTGGCCGGTAGCCAGTCGGCTACTTGCCCTGGCCGGTCGGCCACTTGCTCCTGCACACTTCAATTTTGCTATAAACAGAGTACAAAAGGGCCAAGGCAAGGCATTTGCAGGATATGTGTGTACAACCACCTTTCTTATCATTTCTCAAGCTCAAAGTAGTATGGAACTCGACTCTCGGGCCACCAACCGAGCATTGCAATGCATGATGGCTGAGAAGCCAAGTTTGTACAAATCAATGAATACACAAATAGACTCGATGAGCGCTCCACCTTATGATGCACGATCAACGGTGTCGGCGACTAAGAAATGAGGTACGTTTCATCACTTTGAGTATGAAACACCCCTCATCTCTCGTGTTTGGATTAACGTCTGATCCAAACACATGCAATGCAACTCAAACATGTTATCTTGGCATGTTTTACTTTAATTCATTTTGTTTACTCATTTAGATTACTGATAAGTCCTTTAACCGGTTAAGTCCAAAAGTGAGAGTCCTCTAATTTTGAAAGAGGATCTAAGCCACAAGCACCTTGAGCATGGAAGGAACTTCATGCGTTGGTTAGTAGAAACCCTCAAGAGAAGGCTAAAACCATTAGGCATGAGCCTCAATTCCATGTCAAGCCGACAAGGGGCTTAAGATTACTTTCAAAGCGAATAAGAGAGTGAAATAATGAGATGTAATGGCACATATTCCAGCACTGAAATAGCATGCTAAAGACACTAAATCATGTAGACAATGCATGCAAGATATGTTTAGAGCTAAGAAAGCCAAAGCTAGTGAAGTGCATTACACTAGAAGCATGCCATACAATGCTCAAATGATTAAACCAGCACAAAACAGAGCTATAGAAGGCCAAAACAGTGGCTAAAATGAACCAAGAAGATAGCATGAAAAGCAAGAAAATGATGTTCATGCATTGGCTCATAAACGAGGCATAAGGCTCAATTCTTAAAAGCACTTAAAGAGCAATATACATGCGTGTATGATGGAAGTATATGCTCTAAAATTACATGCCAAATGATGTCATATCATGCAAATAGCTCAAATAAAGCATGTCAAGAGGCTTAAAACACAAAGCTAGTCAAGGGCTTTTACACTATTAACTATGCAAGCAAGGAATATATGATCAAGACCACTCAAATCAAACCTAAAGCATGCTAAAACATAGCCAAAAACATGCTGGAGTAGAGCATACACATGCTAGAACAATAGGCCACAACATCAAGTACACTAGGCTAGCATACAAGATTATACTACAAGTGCAATAGGCATGCAAGAGGTGACCAACTAGCCAAAAACAGAGTTATGGCAGGTGTAAAAAATCACAAAAATATGCTTGAACAAAGCCACAAAGAAGTAGAAACACATGCTCATTTGGTGGGCCATCAACACATGCAAATAAGACAAGAGGAGGGGGACCACCCCGTCCCATTTTGGACCTCAAAACCACCTTTCCACCACTGAAATTCATTTGGAATTCAGTGGTTTAAAGGCCAAGAAAAGATGGTTTCAAAAGCTTAGGAAGTTGGCTCAAAAGGCTTTACAAGCCAAAGAGCAAAGGGGAGGGATAACCCCCTAAACAGAAGGGCTTAAACTACCACTTTTAGGACTGAAAAATAGAGTTTTTTCAGTTCAACACCACCCCAAAAAATGGCCCCAAAGGAGTTGAAAACTATGGTAAGCAAGCATGCAAAATAAGCTAAAAGGGAGAGTTCTTACCCTTGAAGCACAGCTGCAAACAGGTCCAATTCTGAGCTAGAACTACTTTTGGAGCTCAAACAAGGCTCCAAGGATCTCAGCCCAATTGTGATCAACTTTGGTTAAGGGTCTCTTTGCAAAAGTGTAGAGAATTCTAAGCTTAAGGCTCAAAAACAAGAGGAGAATGAGAGAATTCTAGAGAGAGAGAGAGAGTTGCAACTCTAAAATTTCTAGAGAGAGAGGACTTTTAGTGTGAGAAGCTCCCACAATTGCTCACCCTTCAATATATGAGATATGGCTCAATATATAGCAATATATGAGCATTCAAACGAAATATCTGATTTGGAAATATCTGAAGCAGTGCACAACAGCTGGAGAGGAAATATCTGCAGATTCAGGGCTTTCTGGAAATTTCTGGCCGACCGGCCACTTCAACTGGCCGACCGGCCACTTTAATTGGCCGACAAGAACCATTTTTTGACGACATGTGGCCGGCATGCTCCATAAGTGGCCGACACACTCCCATAGGGGCCGGCAGCAAAAATCAATCCTGGTCCCTGACTTGAAGCAAGCCTAACTCCCTCATCTGGATGCCTTTTCAGGTCATTCTTGTGTCCAAATTGAAGCCCCAGAAGTAATCTTTCCAATGGTGGAAGCCTCACATCAAAATTCCAACTATGCTAAGAGATATTCCTCTTTTAGTGAAGACTACTCAGTTTCGGTCCAACCGGCTTGATGCCTAATTTCAACCAGCCATATCTCCCTTATCCGGACACGGCTTTAGGAGATTCCAGAGTGAAAAATGAAGCCCCAGAAGTCTTTTTTCCAACAGTGGTGGCCTCACAGCTGAAATCCAAATGTACAAAAGGATAGGCCTGATTTACCGAGGGCTGCCCGGCTCTCTCGTAACGATTCATGCCCAACTCCTTCCCCAACTGGGTTTCGTCCCTCTCCTCTTCTTTTCTTCAACTCCAAACCCCTAAACAAGGTGTTTTGAAAGATTTTTCGAAGATTTCATCTCTCTTTCATTCATTTCCACTTTATCCTTGCTCGGTTTATTGAAAAGCACAACATTTAACGAAATGCGAGCGTCGGAACATCGTAGGAACATTATTTCAAAATATTTTTAAAAGAGAGGATTTTAAGGTCTAAAAACCATTCAAAATAGCTTGGTCCAAAATGGGGTGTGAGGTTAGGATTTGACTCTCCTCTTGCCGAAGAAATCGAACCATTGTAACTGCGCAACTTTCACTACCAAGTAAGCGATTAGCAGCGCCCAAGTCTTAAGGCCGGTGAAAAATGGGGTGTCTACAGTGCCAAAGGCCAGTGTCCGTCATCACCAAAGTTGCCTCGGCTCAGGAACTTGGGTACGAGAGGGAAAGGTCCTGAAATGAGCACCCCTGCTCGCCCAATCAAAGATCGGCCTCTACTTAATCATGATATAATCTCTCTCTTGGTTT
>NW_021029913.1:0-14930 GCF_004153795.1 Camellia sinensis | reverse complement strand
ACGGTTGATTAGAATCATTAACTTTATGTTATTGAGTGATTGTGTATATGACCAATGTGGTTTTTATATGCATATGTGTAGACGGTTGATAGAATATATTTACTTTATGTATTGTCGATTGTATATGATCTGTGGGTTTATATGCATTGCTTGTGTAGAGGAGGAGATGGGGGATGTAAACCCCTCCTAAACCGGGATCGGATTGGGAGGAGATGGGGGATGAACTCCGTAGATACAAGCTCATTGCTTGTCTAGAGAAGTGAAGATACAGCTCATAATGCTTATGCTTTGTGAAGTGTGATACAGCATCATATGCCTTGTCTAGTGAGTGTAGATACAGCTCATATGGCTTGTCTAGTGAAGTGTGGATAATTGTCTATGCTTACTCTGTTGATGGGGTAATAGTAGGGCCTATCTGGTTGTGGGTAATTGAGTATGCTCATGCCTTATCTATTTGAAGAGGTTGAAATAGCTCGATGATGCTTTCGTGTTGTAGTGAGGTGATTAACCTATGCTTATCTATCTGAAAAGTTTGTTTGACTCGAATAGTACTAAAGTATATCATCATCGTTGTGAAGTATGGAGAGTAGTTATGTGTTATTGATACAACACCAAAATGTGTATCCACCAGTCGAATTTTGAAAATTGTTCTAGTGAGAAGGGCTATACATTATCAAAATGTTTTGGCCAGGAGTACTGGAGCAGGAGCCCTGTTTTCAAACCCAAAGTGTTGACAAGGAAATGAAAGTGAATTGTAGAACGTTCAGACGTTGGTTTGTCATGGAATTGAAAGAGAACTCATGGAAGTGTAAGTATCAGACCATCGGCTATCAGGTTGAGCCTAATCTTTTAACTCATTGTTCACTAGTGTGGTTTAACGCTACATCTCGCTGGACTGATCACACCCTATAAAGGGGAACATCAATTCAGGTACATGGTATCTATGCCCACCGTTCTGAGACTGGTAGACACCGCAATTTTGACGCGACCTCTAAGACAATCAGACATCAACCTGGGACTCGCCGACCGCTCGGTAATAAGTGCACTAAGGTGTCGTAGAAGTTTCAGAGTCGCGGCCCGGGAGCCCCGCCCTCCGGACTATCCGACCCTCTGTCTGTGCTTACGTCACACCGCCCGGGTCGGTTGCGAACCAGACTGCAGTTTTCTTTCCCTCTGTTTTCTTTTCTTGAGAGGGGAAGGGAGAGGTCCCGTTGACCATCCTCATGGCCGTTCCACGCGTGCTACCTTTTGTGGCACTCGTAGGCTATATTTGCACGGCATTGAGTTCTGGGATGCCTGGGTTGTGCGGAGGTTTTTTGTCGGGAGTGTTGGCCGTGTGCTTCGTTCGGGAACCAGTGCGGGCTAGACCATGCTACGCTCCGATGTTGACGTCTAATTTCTGCGCATAATTCCTATTTTCCTTTTGAGGACACTTGAGCGTTGAGACGACCCCACTTCGTGGCAACTCGAATACCACTTTCGGTGCTTCAACAGGCAGTTTCGGGGGCCCCGAAACTGCGTGTTTTGGCCCAAAATTCGCTTTGCAATCGTTTTTGTCATCCTGTTTGGGCAGGTACCGCCGTCTGTTTCATCACCCCGAAGAAGGCCGTAGAAGGGTGGGAGCCAGCAATGTTGGGTTTCAGCAACCAGTTATAATTACTCCTTCCGAGCGCCCTCCCGAACGCCGTTTTCCTCACTTCCGACGCACAATGTTGAAACCACTTTGGGCATTTTCTTGAACTTTTATAACCACATATTGTGATGTACACACATGGGAGGACCCGATAAAAGTTGGTCAGCCGGCCGCACCTAATGTTTTGCTTGAAACGCCTTTTTGAACCCTTCACTAATAAGTGGCCTACTTCTCTCTGCCTTTTTACAGTTGGCAATCTTTTGAACCAAGGGTTGTGTTGAGACCGGCACCTGGGGGACACCAATGTGAAGCTGGCCGGGGCCACTAATTCATGGCTTTACCTTGCGGCCGTTAGGGGCACGTGCTCTTGGGACCCTGGCCGGGCTTGGAAGGGGAGGGTGGCCGAGGCGCCGACCACTGAGCCACAAATGCCAGGGGTTCAGCTGCCTGTCTGCTAGGTTGAGTACATTCCAGCTGTGCTGTTGGTTTTCTCTCATTTAATCCGGAGAACTCCTTTTGCGAGGGAAAGGCCTCATTTCCTCCCTTTGCCTAAGACCTCTTCTCTCCCTCTCTTGCCTAGATAGGTTGGCCTCGCACAACTCAGAACGAGAGGGTGACAGAAATGCTTTGAAGATATAGATACAATATCTCATCCGATTCCTCAGTATTTGGCTCCATTTCTTCATCATCATCAAGCTCTACCACGCAACTGCCATCCAGCCAGCAAGGGAAAGGAATCTCAGACTAACTTAGAGTCATTAAAGTTGGTCCAGAAGCAACAAAAAGCTTAGGATTGTTCCTTCAAGGTAAGCTCCCACTTTCCCTCTTTTCTAGCTCATGTTTTGCACCATTCTCTAAGGCCTCTTGCTTAACTGTTTACGGCTACTCCGAGCCCTAACTGTACAACTTATGCACTATTTGAAGCTATTGCTCACATGTTTGTTGAAGGGTTCAAACCCATTGAGAGACCCCACTCACATTGTATTCAAATACTTCTTTAGTATGTCAATTATTTGATGCTCTGTTCTAGCCTATGTGGGTGATCTGGTTTGGGAGACGCTGATGATCAACTTAATCGGGCCTATATTTTGAGGCCTCTCCTTCAACATTGAAGGCAAGGCGGACTAACACGTGTTTGGGACTTCCCACTGTACTTCCGTTTACGTCTTAGGGTGGTCTTTGATACTTAAGGCCGCCTGCAGTTTGGCCATTGTTTTGGAGTGGATCATTTAGCAGACTAAAACGGAGCGTCATGAATTTTGGTCTATGTACATCTACTTTGATTGTTCTGTGTTTCATTAAGGTCCTTTCATGGTTTGAGGCATCATTTTTATTGCTCTTCATGTATATATCTCTCTTTTGTCCCATTTTTGTCATGACTTGGCAGCCCCGTTGTGACTTCTATTGGTTTGGTCATGTTCGAAATAGGACAACACATTATTTGGGCCGCATTCCTTCATGTTTCCGAGTTAAGGGCTTTCAATGTTTGAAGGCATATTTTAATAAGCCTAGTTACCTTCATTGGGTACGAATTTTTCATACTTAGCCTTGTGATCTGTTTGTCATTAACAAACTACGTCGGTTTTGGCTCATAAGTTCCATTGGGTTGTCAGGTTGAGCATATTTTAACACTCATGTTTTTACTGCTAGATTTTTGACAGTAAGTTTGATCCGGCCAGCAACTGTTAGAGAATGCGTTATTTTGGCCGCCTCTTGAGAATGTTGTTTGAAGGCGCCCTTTGTTGTTTAGGCCAGCAGAGGACCACACACTTGCCCCTGTTGGTCCATCTTTTTGGCCTATTTCGTTGCATGAGAACTGGTTAGCCGCATACGGGGTCTGTGTGGTTTTCGGTGTGACTTTCCATAAAGCTGTAAAGAGATCCAGGTGTTTGGCGCCTCCTATTCACGTTTGTAAGGGCCCAATCTGTTTGAGGCAAATGCAGCAGTCGTGAGTTGCTATCTTAATCTCATAGTGTTAGGAGCCGGAGTTTTTGAGCTGCTAGTGGTTTTGCCCCTGGATTGTCTGTTTGTTGTTGTGGAGACCATGCCCTTTGAACGTTGAGAAAAGTGCTTATTTTGGGGGCTTCGAGCTTGGCTTCCTGTCTTTCATTTCCATGTCGCCAATTATGCATGCTTTTGTATAGCTGGTAAGGCCTTTCAATGTACCTAGTTCTGCATTATCCGGGAGAAATCAACAACATCGGGTGTCATTTCGCCTGTTGGTGTCAGGGGCTCGTTTCCCCCCTCCTTTTGCTACTCATTGTTCTGCATATTTATGGCATATCATATTCCTCCAGTGTCTTTGCCATGTCTCATTAGATGGCATTTCGGTGCTGAGGGCTGATCCTCTCGTTTGACGTGTACAGCTGCACGCAGTTTCGAGGTTTGTCTTGTTTTGAGCGATGGCCTCTATGTGAGCTGTGGCTGAAGGCTCTGCCTCGATGGTTGGTGTAGGAAGCGCATTATTGGGCATTGGCGTATGCCATTTCATCCATAGCATTGTGGTGTATGCCGGAGTGATGCTGCGTCCTGTATTACGTGTGCTGCAGCGTGTATGCCATTTCATTATGCCTTTCGCATTTGCTTAGGTATGTATCTTAGTTGCCATTTATGCATATCATGCATATTGCAATCGTTTTCAGGGTAAGGGTTAGGCCGCGCCGGCACGGGAAACGAGTGCATATTCCGCACCTTCCGACGTAACGGAACGTATCTCAATTCCGCAGTCATCGTCACTGGACGGAGTCATCCAATGAGGAGCGATCGTTTTAGTTTGGTTCTATCATGAGAGGCGAGAGATGTGTGCAGATCTATCGACGGCTCCTAGGCGCATACATGCCCTCGGGTAGATGCGTGAATTGATGGCACGAGGATCGTATGGCGAGTATGCACTATATTTGTGAAATGTACATTATGCTACTCCCCTTTCCTGCTCTCCTGTTGCAGCAAAAATGAAGAATCAACAGTCTATCTCGGGGCTCGTAGGGCACCGCACATTTCCAAGAACAGGTCAGGCAGAACAGAGGCTCGAGTATGGGGCATCCCGATGGCAGTTTGCCACGCAACGTAGCCCAGACATGTCATTCATTCATGCAGAAGCAAGGCAGTCCCTGGCTTGGCAACGCCAGTTTTACAAGCGTTTCTAGTTAATTGGTGTAAATTTATTTAGGAATTTGTTGGCTACATTTATTCGGTAACTGTAATATTTGACTGTAATATTCTTTGAATTTCTGGGACTGGTATATTTATTCGACCCTCTGCGCGAGGGCCAATTGAATAAGTGTGCATGTGTTGTTGTTATGTTTTCCAACCCCACTTCTTTCTCCTGTTTTATTTACCCGGTTAAGGAAGGAAAGAAGGTGTTGTAAAATTAGCATACACGGTACTCATATGCATGTTTGCATCATTCATCTGTGTTGCAATGACTCGGGCTCGCGCACCATACTAACTGGCAATGTATTTTAATTTCCCAAATGAAAAGTACACTCCGCTCACGCCGTCGATTCTACCTATGCCATGTTTCAGAATAGCCGAGAGAGGGTGCAATCTTTGTGAGTGTTTGCCACTCTCACGCGCACTCTCTCTGTATATTTTGGATCTGCATGATTTCTAATGTAACTTATCGTTGGCATTGGCGAGGGTTCTTATTGGGCTTTTAGCAATCCTTCATGCGTGTGAGTGGCTGGCTCATATGAATAGCAATACTTATACCTCGAGGCTAATGTGCAATGGTGGATATAACGCCTGAAATGCTACAGTGCTAACATTATTCAATTTTACAACTTCATAAAACTACAATGCAGTTTTCAGTATGTGCGCCGAGCCCGGTGCAGGCGAAACAGATGGAATGATGGTCTAAACATGCTATCATACTGTTATGGGAGGATTTAAACATGCCCTAATGCTATAACCATCATACAGCGGGGTAAATAGAAAGGGAGAGAAGACGTGGGGTTGGAAGACAATACCAAATAGCACTCACTCCACACTTATTACATTATCGCCACTCGCAACAGAGGGTCGGAAATAAATAATAAGTCCCGAAATAAAAGACACAAGTTACAGTAATAAATATTACGTCCAATTGTACAATGCTATTAAAAATTAACCAAATTTAAGCTTAAGAAGCTGTTAACAACTGGCGTGCAAGCCAGGGACTGCCTTGGCTGTGCTGGATGAATGTGCATGTCCTGGGCCTGGCCCTTGCGCGGAAAAATTCTACTGGGAGTGCCACCAATTAGCCTCTGTTGCCGCCTTTACTTCTTCGAAATTACCGTGCAAGGCTTGTATATGACGTTGATTATTGTTTTTACTGCAAACAAGAGAAGCAGGAAAGGGGCATAGCAATGTATTTTTCACAAAATATAGTGCGCATTGCCTCACCTCCGTGCCACACATCACGCATATCGAGTGTTGATGGTCGAGGAGTCGGAATTGCACATTCATATGGGGAGAGAGATGCTAATGAACACAACTAATTACTACTCCATCAGGATGACCGGAGTTCCGGTAACTGGGGAAATTGAGGATACGTCCGTATAGGAGTGCCGAAACATCACCCTCGTTTCCCGTGCCCGGGCTAACTCCTAACTCCAAGACACAATGATGCAATATCGATGACATGCATGAATGCACTAAAGATACAATCCTAACATACGACAATGTTTATGGATATGGCACACCACGCTTACCAGCAGGTAACACAACCCGGGCATGGACACACTGGCTATGGAATGAAATGGATACCGCAGTGCAGATAATGGGCTTACAACCACACCAACATGAGAGAGCCTCAGCACACTCACATAGGAGGCCATCAAATGAAAACAAGACAACTCGAAATGCGTGCACGCGGGCACGCAAACCGAGGACCAGCCCTCAGGCATCGAAATGCCACTCTAATGAGACATGGCAAAGACATGGAATATGATATGCAAATATGCAAAAATCAGTAGCAAAAGGAGGGGGGAAACAGCCCCGAAACAAGGCAAAATGACACCCGATGCATGAGATTTCTCCCGAAATGCAAAACTAGGTACATGAAATGGCTTACAGCTATACAAAGCATGCATAATTGGCACATGGAATGAAAATACAGAAGCAAGGAAGCCCCAAAATAAGCACTTTTACAATTCAAAGCATGGCCAAACAGAAATAGGGCAAAACTAGCATGCAAAAATGGCCCTAAACATGAGATTAAGAAGCAACTCACAGCTGCTGTCCTCAAGCAGATTAGGGCCCTTCAACAAAGCTGAATAGGGGCCCAAAAAATGATCTTTTACAGTTTATGAAAAGCCACAAAAACCAGCACAGATATGGCTAAAGTCTCATGCAAGAAATAGGCCAAAAGATGGACAAAGGGGCAAGTGGTGGTTGCTGGATCCAAAACTAATACATTTTACAGTTGATGGCCGGATCCAAAACAGTATGCAAATATGTCAAAAATGCTATGCAAAATGAGGTCCAAAAGAGAGATATAACATGAAGTGTATAAAAGATGCCTCAAACCATGAAAGGCCCTTAATGAAACATGAAGAATGGGCCAAAATAAGACTGTTTTCAGTTCTGTAAAATGACCAAAAACAGAAGCACAAGGGGCTGCCAAGTCATGCAAAAATGAGGACCAAAAGAGAGGTATAACATGAAGTGTATAAAATATGCCTCAAACCATGAAAGGCCCTTAATGAAACATGAAGAATGGGCCAAAATATGGCTGTTTCCAGTTCTGTAAAATGACCAAAAATAGAAGCACAAGGGGCTGCCAAGTCATGCAAAAATGGGGACCAAAAGAGAGATATAACATGAAGTGTATAAAATATGCCTCAAACCATGAAAGGCCCTTAATGAAACATGAAGAATGGGCCAAAATATGGCTGTTTTTAGTTCTGACTAAAGTCCAAAAACAGCAAAATCAGGGGCTGCTAAGGCATACAAAAAAGAACCAAAAAGAGGACATAAAGGAAAGTACAACGTGGAAGTCCCAAACAGTGTTGAGTCCTTCTTCAATATTGAAGAGGGGCTCAAAATAAGCCCATTTACAGTTTACATCAGGCTCCAAAACAGATCACCCATAGGCTAGAAAGAGCAGGCAAAATATTGACATACAAAGAAGTATTGAAACAAGTGTGAGGTGGGGTTCTCAAATAGGGTTGAACCCTTCAACAAACATGTAGAATAGCTCTAATAGGCCTAGTTTCAGTTAGGGTCGGAGCCTAAAACAGTAAGAAAGATGGCTAGAGGAATGGTGCAAAAATGAGCTAGAAAAGAGGGAAAGTGGACTTATAAGCATTAAACGTAGTTCTAACTGGCAGAAAATGTGCAGATTTAGTTAGTCTATCAACTACAACCCAAATAGAGTCCATACCTCGAGAAGTTGGAGTTTCTTGCTTGAAAGAGAGGGATAGAGAGAGATTTTTGTATGCAAGTTTGAAGATGAATTTTTCCAACCCCTCTCACCAATGCCACCTGCTGGTTATATGGACCAAAAGGAGGGGGAGCATGGAAGGAAAGGGTGGGGGAAAAGGACCAAGCCTTTCCCCCACCAAAATATCCCTCGGATACAGATCTTTTCTGGGGGAAAAGGCTACACAGCTGTAAAGTGGAAGGAGAGAGGAACATGGCCGGCCACCTATTGGGCTTGGAAGTGGCCGGCCGGCCACCCCCCCTAGCCGGCCGGCTAGGGGTCAAAAGGGTCAACTTGAAATAGTGGTCGGCCACCACATAATGGTGTCCTCCCATGCCTCCTCATCACAACCCTGTGGTTTGAATTTGGAAATTCTAAAACAGGAGAGAGAACAAGCCACTTCTAGGGGGGTCAAAAGGGTCAGGTGACATTAGTGGCCGGCTACCAACTTTTAGGGTCCTCCCATGTGTGTACATCACAAATATGTGGTTAAAAGTTCAAGAAAATGGCCCAAAGGTGTTCAACATTGGCTCGGAAGTGAGAAAAACGGGCGTCGAAGAGCGCCGGAGGATATATAACTGGTTGCTGAAACAATTACTGGCCTCCAACCCTTCTACGGCCTTCCTGGTGATGAAATAGAGGTACCTGCCAAAAATGAACGAAAATCGATGCAAAACGAATGTTCGGGGGCCAAAACACGCAGTTTGGGGCCCCGGAAACTGCCTGTTAAGCACCGAAAGTGGTATTCGACCATGAAGTGGGTCTCTCAGACCTCAGTGTCCCTCAAAAGGGAGAAAATAAGAAGTATGCCAAAAATCAGAGCAAACGGAGATGGTTAGGCGGCCCCGAACCGAAGCACACGACCAATAGTCCCGAAAAACCGGAAACCGGGCTCCGAAATGGGCAAAATGGCCTACGACCACAAAATCTAGCCCACGGCCACTGAGAGATGGTCTACGGGACCTCTCCCTCCCCTCAGGAAAGAAAATAGAGAAAATCGAGTCTGGTTCGCAAACCGAGGCAAGGCACAGAAGAGGGTTCGGAAGTCCGGAGGCGGGGCTCACGGCCGCGACTCTGAAACTTCTGAACGAGCACATTATGCAACATCACCGAACGCTCAGTCGGTGATGTCTGAGTCTTAAGGTCGGTCAAAAATGGGGTGTCTACAGTTGTCCCTCTTTGACAGAACTCGGAAGTCATAAGTGACGGGAGTGAATGTCAAAGCCCAGAGACGACCCATTTTTGACAAGGCCGAAGACTTAGACAAACAGGCATGATAAACAGAAATGTGCCCGCAGGCAGGGGCAAAATGCAAAATGATACGCAGAAATATTTTGAGGATTGGACTTATACGCTACGCGAAGCCGGTTTGACAATTGGACTTATACGCTACGTGAAGCCGGTTTGAGAATTGGACTTATACGCTACGCGAAGCCGGTTTGAAGATTAGACTTACACGCTACGCGAAGCCGGTTTGAAGATTGGGGATTTATGCAATGCACTGCAATGTAATGACTGAAATGCAATGTAATAGCTAGGAAATGAAGGTACCTCACAGGGGCATTGGCAATGACTTATCTCATGCTGTTGGGGGTCTCCTGCTTCTTCTCAGTTGAACCGCAGGTACTACATGTTAAGCAACAAAGTGGCATTCCAAGGATAGGTATTGCTAAGCATGCATGGTGTACCAAAACCAACAAAAAATAGAGGGCATATTATGACATAATAAGCACAAAAAATAGCCAGGCATGGTTAACAAGAAGCCTAGCTAGGTGCTCCTAAGAGGCCAAAAATGGTCCATTTCAAGGACAACAAGGATTAGGGGGTACCCTCTCCTTCTTTGCGGACTTTCAAGCACCATTCCTTACCACTGAAATCCCAAGATTTAGTGGTGAGAGGCCCAAACACCAAAGTCTCGGAGCTACACAAAAATAGCAACAAAAAGGAAGCCTTATAAGCTTAGGAGGGGTCAAACAACCTCAAACAACAAAAACACCCTAAACAAACTATTTTAGAGGGCCTAAAAACAGAACTTTTTTGATTATTAGCAAAGCCAAAAACAATTCAAGGTAGGTAAAAAATAGAACTAGCAAAAATGGGCGTTAAAATGGACTAGTTTCTTACCTTGTTGACTTTCTTCAAAGATGAAACTCCAGCAACTCTTTGAGCTCAAAACAGCTCAAGAAACCTCAAGAAACACCCCTAGAACCTCAGTAGCCAAGGGGAAGGTGTAACACTATGTGTTTGGTGTGCAATAGTAAACACAAACACACTTAAACACACACAAAGTCCAAATGAGAGAGAGGTATAGAGATAGAATATATATCCAAAACCCTAGACTAAAAAACCAGAGCTCTCACACAAACGTTTCTCTCTTAAAAGTCTAACCTAGAGCCAAGAGAGGAGGGCTCCTCTTATAGAGGCAGCCAATCTTGTGAATTGTTGTAAAGCTTACAGGTAAGCTAACAAGGAATCCATCCTCCCATACACGTGTATGGAGGGGGAAAAAAATGACATACAGCTGCTCTTAAAATATCTGCAAAAGCAGATGAACCAGGTAGGCCGGCTGCTCAAAATTGCCATTTTAACAAATCGGGTGCCGACGGCAGTATATATTGCCGATGCAACAAAAAACACCAGCCGGTGGCCTCTGGCCATTGGCCGTGATGTGTGCGGGATGCCTCACAAGGCATTCCCTGCCCCTTCCAAGGCAAAAACACAGTATTTGGTTTTTTGTTTTTTGATGCAAAACTAGACACTAAACAGTCGGAGTCGGAGATCCTGAGGCCAAGCGTGTAGCCGTAGACCTTCCGGGAACTCCAAACGACACAACAAGGGGATGATCACCGGGTGTTCAAACGGTGACGTCCAAGTTCTTGAGAGCTGCGTCAAAAATGGGGTGTCACACCACCTAGTAGAAGGGGATGAGGCGATGCGAAATCTGTTCCTAGATGAAGCCATCGCAATTTTGAGGAGGAGGACTTGGGCGATGTACTTTGACGGAGTTATCCAATCAGTTATGGTTTATAGGATAGGTGCTGCTGATATCACCAGACGACTCCCATATACCTTTAGCCTTCAAACCCGATCAAGGTGTCAATAACGACCAGGGTAATGACGCATATATCGCCTAGTTTAGAAAGCCGCCCTGGAAACTAGGGGCCAAAAAGGGATTGTATCGGGGACTCGAACCTAGTTGTTTCACAAGCAAATGGAGACGGGAAGTTAAGAAGAAAAGATGAAGATTAGCACCAGTTTCCCGGATGTCTGATTCCTAGGTTTAAAAGTTGATTTTCACGCACTACTTGAAGAGAACAACAAGTTCGCTGATGCCTTAGCAACTTCTATCTTTTATGGTTTGACATCTCACTAGGAGTCTGGATGCGGCCGGATTATCATAGAGTAAAGTACACGCAGGCCTATAAGAACTATTGTTGCAATAGATGATGCGCCCAAGACAAAAACCCTTGGTATTTACGATATTTGCAACTTCTCAAGAAAAATGAAGATTATCCACCAGGCGGCAAATGCTAAAAGACAAAGGGAGGGAATACCGACTGGCCGTCCAATTTATCATTTGCGAACGGTTAAAATTTCGTTAACAAATTGAGAGGGTCATCTGTGGAATGCACAAGTTGTGTGTCGAAAAGTAAAGGAAATTCCCTCCCCAAAAAGGACTCCACGCTCGATCATGATTCTCATCCCCCCAACAGGAGGGCTGGCCCTCCGCCCCTTGAAAGCGACGTTAAAACTCGATGCCCAGGCAGAGGCACACGATGAACGGTTCCTCTGTCCTACGTAACAAGAAAGTCGAACAAGTTACTGGTTGATGTTTAGCCTAGAAGTTTACTCAAGGCGAAGGTTGCTATCATTTGGCTCCACTATTGGAGAACGTACCCAGAGATTATTTCTTTCTGTGTGTATGGTTTTTGTCCGGGCGATCCACAGCATGCCAAATTCATGCTAATCGCAATGAATATCCCGCCGTTTTTTTTTTTCTTTTTTTCTTTATTTTTCCTTTCTTTTTTTTTTTTTTTTTTCTCTATTTTTTTTCTTTTTTTTTTTTTTTTATTATTTTTTCTTTTTTCTTTCTTTTTTTTCTTTTCTTTTTTTTTTTTTTTTTCAAAAATAAAACCTTGGTACAACATGGACTCACTATGGCCTTTCTCAGTCTGGGAAATTGACATATCGGCGCAAGATCACACCAAAAGGGTCGAATCCCCTGACAAATATATCTGGTTATTTGGGGGGCCCCCCGAAAATTGGATTTAGCTTTATTGTTTTAACCACAAATGGGTGGAAGCTTACTAAGTACCTATAGCATGCTTTTCTGGTTTGTTTTGTCTTCTGGAAAAGCCCGATCGCATTGGCCAAGTTTCTCCACAGAAAAAGAAAAAAAACAAATCATTTGCCGATATGGAGCCCTAAAATGAGATCATATCAGACTTAATGAGACTCCCACTCAAGAAAGAGGTTACACAGTGCAGCACCAGTCCGCAGAAGCTGTCGGCGGAAATGAACCGAGGTGATTGATAGACTTATAGAAGAAATACAATCGTGGCCTTATCATAATCATCTATCATATCGGCCCACAAACCAACCAGTAGTCTCTATCCGCACTCCATCACATAACACTCTTATGGTTTCGAACAACGAACCCACTATACGGATTCTCTGCACTCAAAGTGGCAGATTATTGTAAATACAGGGTTTCGGGACCATTTTTGCACATTCGGTTCGCAAACACTTCAGCTATTATGGATTTCCCTGTCATCGAGTGTGCAAGATATGTAATACGGGGTTCCGTTTACCATTTTCTTGCGCATTACGGTTCGAACACTTCGAACACCTATACGGATTCTTCCTTGCACAAAGTGGCAGATATGTAAATCGGGGTTTACGTACCATTCTTGGCCATTACGGTTTTGAACAACTCAAAACCTATACGGATTCTCCAATGCACAGTGGCCAGATATGTTAAATACGGGTTTTCCGTACATTTCTTTGACGCATTTACGGTTCGACACACTCGAACACCTATACGGTATTATCCTGCACCAGTGAGCAGATATGTAAATTACGGGGGCGTTTACATACCATTTCTTCCGCATTACGGATTCTAACACTCGGAACAAAAAAATAAAACTATACGGATTCTCCATGCACAGGGCAGATATGTAAAATACGGGGTTTCGTACCATTTCTTGCGCAACGGTCTCGAACACTTCGAAACACCCTATACGGTTCTCCTGCACTAGTGGGATATGTAAATACTGGGGTTTACCGTACCATTTCTTTGCGCCATTTACGGTTTCGAACACTCGAACACCTATCCGGATTCTCCTGGCACAAGTGGCAGATATGTAAGTACGGGGATTTACGTACCATTTCTTGCCGCATTACGTATCGAAACACTCGAAAACCTATACGGGATTCTCCTGCACAGTGGACAGATATGTAAATACGGGGTTTCCGTACCATTTCTTGCGCATTACCGGTTTCGAACACATCGAACACCTATACGGATTTCTCCTGCACAGTGGCAGATATGTAAATACGGGGGCTTTACATACCATTTCTTGCGCATTCTGGTTCGAACATTCGAACACCTATACGGATTCTCCTGCACAGTGGCAGATATGTAATATACGGGGTTTCCGCTACCATTTCTTGCGCAGCATTACGGTTGAACACTCGTACACCTATACGATTCTCCAGCACAAGTGGCAGATATGTAAATACGGGGTTTACATACCATTTCTGCGCAATTACGGTTCGAAACCACTCGAACACCTATACGGACGTCGTTCTCCTGAACCAGTAGCAGATATTGTAAATACGGTGGTTTCCGTACCATTTCTTGCGCATTACGGTCGAACACTGACCCTATTACGGATTCTCCTGCCACAGTGGCAGATATGTAAATACGGGGGTTTCCGTCACCATTTCTTGCGCATTACGGTCGAACACAGAAGGATCCAACTCCTGGCTAGCGCCTCAGTGACAGAAAATGCCCAATACTGGCATAGAAGGTGCCATTTTATCGCACTTATCTTGTGCATTTTCAAATCACTCGCGCTGTTTTAGCGGGTATCGCCTACGTCTCGTGCATTTCAAATCAAACTCGCGCTGTTAGTCGTATGCACTGTTCTTTCGTAGCATTTCAAATCACTCGTGCTGTTTTAAGCGTATCGCACTGTTTTGTGCCTAAAATTTTATCATTCGCGCTATTTTTTGCGGCAACTCACTCGCACTGTTTTGTGCAAGGTTAATTCGCGCTATTTTTGCGCAACCTGCCATCGCCTGTCTTGTGCATTTTTCAATCAATTCGCGCTCTTTAGGCGTTATCGCAGCTATTTTTGTGCATTGTATCATTCGCGCATCTCGCGCATACCTCACCTACACTCTGTTAGGTATTGCATGCTGCTATCTTGCGCCATGACCATTACTTCGCATTGTGCAAGCATTTTTATCGCGCCTATGCTTGCGTGCACCTCATACCTATTCTTCGCACTGTTTGTGCACTCCCCGGTCTATGGAGACCTTAAATCCTCTAAAGGTGCAATTCCTTTTGGTGTTGTCGTGCCCGAACGACTTTCCAGGGTCTTGGTATAGCCCACTGCCTATGTTTTGCGGTAAGGTTCTAGGGGACCAACTGAGACGGTGGAAACTAGAGTTTCGAATGGCTATGTCTAGAACGCAAAGGTTCGGGGATTTCCGAGACATAAGTCTTGTTTAATACCCAGGGGGTTATCTCGGCTTGAAATCTGTATGGCCAGCCCCATAGATGAGTAGCATCTGTATGGCACCTCAATTCTGGTTACTCTGATCCAACCTAGTTCTTCACCCTGTTGGAGATAGGGAAAGCTGCAAACCATAAGTCATTGGGATAAA
>NW_021029912.1:253616-273896 GCF_004153795.1 Camellia sinensis | reverse complement strand
TTTTTTTTTTCTTTTTTTTTTTTGGTTATATATATATATATATATATTTAGTAGGTTGTTCATATCCTACTCTTACTCCATTTCAAGTGTTCAATACAATCTCAAAAAATTGTTACAAATTCATTCTAACAAGCTTCATAAAACATATGTATATGTAAGCATCAATCACCAAAATATAGTTTTAAACATCAAAACCTATTAATTGGTTCTAGTTAAACATCCAAAAACTATTAGTAGGTTCTAAACATTCAAAAACTATCTAGAAGTTCTAAACCTCCAAAAACTATTCATATTTAGGTTCTAAACATCCAAAAACTATCCAAAGTTCTTTGAATTTCACTTTCTAGTTTTGTGGATCTCTACTAACTCATTTGTCTTCATTATCTATTTCCACATAGCAATAGAGGAAGGACAACAGAAAAATAAGGGTTGATATCTACTTATTGGCTGTAAATTTGGCAGTTTCACTCTATTATCATTCCCCATTCCAAGAATTCATCAGGACATCCCCTGCACCCTTGCTTATACCACATGTGAATCAAGTTTCATAATTTAATTTTATCCAAGCTACAAAATTTAAATCATTAAGTAGTGATGTTGATGGCAAAATAATAACCTAAAAAATGCCACTTCTAAACAATAGAGATCAAAGCACATTCCTAAACACAATACAAAAATAAGATGAAAAACCAGACAAAATCTTGTTAATTTGGAGAATAATTCTAAGTTAGTCTAAAAACAAAACAATCCCCCCATTAAGTATATAAACTTTTCTCAAAACCTACATTTTGACACTCTTATTTCAAGAAAACAAATTTTAATCATTCTAATTAAAAGATCTTCATCAATCATCAAGAATTATAATAGTTATGAACTTTCTTTAAGTTGCCAAGGATAGTAGGATTTCACTTTAATTAAAGAAATGCAAATATTATTCATCAGTGTCCATGAAGTGTCAAAAGAAAAACTAAATTTCAAATAACATCATATCTAATTTTTCACTCCCTCAAATATTAAGACTTACGAGTGCTCTTTTAAATCACACAATTTATAACAATTACAGCAAAAATCACTACTCAGATGAAGATTGTATCACCTGTTTGTAATCAAATATATCATAATGGTAAATAAACATATCACTTAGTACAAATAACAGTACTAAAACCAATAACAATATTACTTTAATAAATATATGACATCTACCTAAAACCAATAATAGTACAGCCTTGATAAACTATAGCTGATAGTCAAACTAGTACATATGGACTCAAAACTTGAAACAATTAGTGATTCTAAGTTAGGAATGCACTTACTTGATGCTATAACATCTAGATTGCCTCATACATGCATGTTCTAGCGAAGGAAAGGAACTTGCAGTTCTTTTTATGTGTATCAAAATAAGTTGTACTTGTTGATGGGCATAGCCCAAATAAGTGGCCCAACGGCATGACAACACTACCATAGACTTACGGCTGATAGGACAGGTCGACTGACAGGGCACGGTAAGCGAAGAGGCCAGAAAGGTATGGAAGAAATCAATATATAAAAGTAATCACTCTCTCTCTAACTACCTTTTACTTCCTCTCTAAGCTAAAAGCTTCCATGTTTCTACAAGAGACTGCTCTAACTTAAACATCGGAGGGTCCTCAAGAAGGAACCCCACCTCCGGGGTCCTTCTCGACGGACTTGGTGCAGGGACAATGGGAAGACGAGGTTCAATCATCCTGTGGAGCATCCGGACCCTGTCCGACCCATTCTTCATCCGACAAAACTACATTATCAGTTGGCGCCGTCTGTGGGAAACTCTTTCGATTGGCAGTTGTGCTCATTGTCACCGGAAATAGTTTCCTTTTCACCCACCTTCAGTGTCGGAATGAATGGTTGCCACATGATTCATGGCTTCCCGGCGGCGACAACGTTTTCCCCGCCTACACCTCTCTCCCCGGCACCATGATTCTAGACCGATCCATGGCCGACGATCTCATTCCTAGCCCGGTCCAATCGTACCTCAACTCTGCTCTCTGATGCCTCTTCACGCCGCTCTCGGCTCACATCACCATTGTCGTTGGTTAGTACTGCGGAGGTCTACCTACGTACCAAAATCAACCGCCGCACCAAGCAATTCAAAGTCATCAAGACTTCAAAAAAAAAAAAAACAACAAACAAACAAACAAGCAAAAAGTTCAAGAACAAAGCTCTGGACAAGTATTTCCCATTTGATCCATATCAAAGGCCCAGATTGCCCCACGTGAAGACATGGGCTTCACCCCCAAAGCCACTAACTCTCTCTCTTTTCCCTACGTCTGTGCCATGTCACATCATCACGTGCATCACTGCACCTTGAGCCCCGTGCACCGCCAACTGTAGACGCGCCCGTGGGCCCCACGCTACAGTTCGGACTCGAATTGTCACGGTTCTTAATCTGAACCAAAGAGTCCAAATCCGGCGAATCATTTTGAAAAATAGATGTTTTAGAAAGAGACGCCAAACATGGACTGCTTCGCCAGATACAGAGTCACCACCTAAATATTTTATTTTAGGGGAATTTAGGAAACCCTGACTCGGTGCCAAAGGCCACATGTCCGTCATCACCAAAGTTGCCTCGGCTCGGGAACTTGGGTACGATTGGGGAAGGTTAGCTATGAGCACCCCCTCTCGCCCGATCAAAGATCGGCCTCTACTAACCGTGATATCTAGTTTTGAAAACATTATGCGTTCTTATTCTGGTTATTAGCCTAGATTTACTATGTTATGCGCACAGCAAACAAGTATGGACCGGGTCACTTGAATTGGAACAAAACATTTCATATTTGTTTGTTTGAAAATGGTTTGATGATGTTACCCGCAAGTAGGCTAAGACATGAATTTTGCCACCCTCAAGTGGGCTTAGAAAATATGGTTTTGCCACTTCCAAGTGGGCTTAAAACTTGCATTCAATGCATTGTTCCAATTCAAATAACCCAACCTTCACCCACAGGCATTCAGGCAGTTATATCACATAAGCAGCTAGCCTCATGGTAATTATGCTATCATGGCAACATTCACACACATGTGGCATGCTAAAGCATAAAAGCTTACCTAGTACTCTAAGCCAAAACAGAAACTAGTTAGTAATCATATGCATGATCCTAGTTCATGTTAAGATGGCTAATACAACACATGCAAAATGCAACTAAGATAGGCTCGGCTAATCTACAATGACATGTGAGATGCTATAACTAACACGTATTCAATTTGGAATTGAAGTACAAATACAGTTAGAATGATGCGCCGAGCCCGGTGCATGCAAAACGAATGAATGGATGCAAACATGCTATCATACTGTATGCTAATTGAAACATGCCCTAGACTAACCATCGAAAGCTAGTAAATAAAAGGGAAGAAAGACGTGGGGTTGGAAGACATGCACACACTCACTCACACTTATTACACAATTGCCCTCGCTCGGAGGGTCCAAATAATAATACAAACCGAATAAATAATTAACTATCCTAGCTAATTAAATATTACAAAACCTTAAGTAATTAAACAAATTAACTAAGCTATGGAAAGCAGTAAAAGGGCATCGGGAAGAGGGGTGCATGCATGCTCGGATTGGCTTCGCCCGGAAATCCCTTGCCATAACACATGTTGCCTCTGTTTGCACTGCCCTGCTCCTCTGAAAATTATGCAAGTTTCCAGAACCCTTCTAATCCACCTCATGGATGCTGTGAGAGACCATCGGCCAAGAGGGGTGGCCATCGGCCACTGGAAAATGGTCATCGACCAGTTGTAAGGCTATCGGCTAAGTATGAATGGCCGGCCGGCATTGAATGTGGTCGGTCGGCCATGTCTTCCTGCAGAATCTTGCTTGACAGCAGCAGAGGACAGACAAAGCATGGCAAAGCATTTTCAAAGCAATGTTTGCACCACCACCCTCCCTATCATGTTTAAGACTCAAGGGAGTATGGTACTCGACCCTCGGGCCATCAATCACGTATTTCCATGCATGATGGCCCAAAAGGCCAAGTGTGCAATTTCAATGTGAAATGAAATGCACACAAAACATACAAAGGGGCCCCAACCTCCATCATGTTTGATCAAGAGGGATGGGATGCATGCACAATGCTATGCAACCTAAGCATGCATACAAGCTAATGCAACATGAGCATGCAAGCAAGCTAATGCAATAGGCATACAACTTAAGCAAGTAAACATGCAAGGCATGAAACAACAATGCCAATGACAAACATGCAACAACATGCAGCCTAACAAGTATGCAAGATGGATGAACATGCAACAACATGTCAATAGGCTTACAACCTAAACAATGCAACCATACATGACACACAAAAATAGGCAAAATGGAACAAGCATGCAACAACATGCGGGGATGGTCTTAAACCGAAATGGGTAGCTCTCAAATAGGCCCAAATCAACAGCCAAAATGATGCAACAAAGTCATGAAAACACACACACAAGCATGCATGCACAAGGGCCAAAACATGGAGCATAAGCCATCAACTCTTCAAAGCATGAAAGGGATGGAAAATGTAAGTATGCAAGCATGGAACATGGACTAAAATGGTATGAAAAATGATTCCAAATCACTGAATAAACCAAATGAGGCATGCTAACAACTCACACACTCGAAGCCAACAAGCTAGAATACAAAGAGGCTATATAAAGCATGGCAAGCATGGCTCCAAAGACTCAAGACAGACCTTAAGCATGTTAAAACATGACCAAAAACTTCACAAAGCCAAGCCAAAGCATGTGAGCATGATGCTCCAAAGGCAAGATGTATTCATAGGCAAAATTAAGGAATACAAGGCAAGTGTATTATGCATGCAAGGGGTCAACAAACCAACATGGGACAGAGGTAAAACATGCTAAATAAACACCAAATAACCTATGAAATAAAGCCAAACAAAGCTAGGCATACATGCTACTTTGGTAGGCTAACAAGGCTAGCAAAGGGGATTTACACTACAAGTGCAATAAGCATGCAAGAGATGAGCAAGACAGCCCAAAATAGATTTATGGCAGGTCTGGAAAGTCACAAAAATGAGGCTAAACAAAGCCTCCAAGAAGTAGAAACACATGCTCTTTTGGAGGGCCATCAACACAAGTAAACAAGACAAGAGGAGGGGGGACAACCCCCACCCATTTGGGCCTTCAAAATAGGGTTTTTAACACTGAAAATCCTCTGGATTTCAGTGGTTAAAAGGCCACGAAAAGTTGGTTTCAAAAGCTTAGGAAGTTGGCTCAAAAGGCTTTACAAGCCAAAGAGCAAAAGGGAGGACAACCCCCTAGCCAACCAGGGCACAAACCAAGACTTTTAGGACTGGAAAATAGAGGAAAAACAAGGGTTTTTGTAGTTCAACACCACCCCAAAAATAGCCTCAAAGTAGTTCAAAACTTATGGCAAAGCTAGTATGCAAAACAAGCTAAAAGGGAGAGAGATGTTACCCTTGATGCGCAGCTGCAAAACCAGCCCAAAATCTTAGCTAAGACCAGCTTTTGAAGCTCAAAATGATCCTCCAAGAACCTCAGCCCAATGGGGGTTAACTTTGATGAAGGATGTATATGCAAACAAGAAGTATTTCTCTACCTCTATGGACTTCTATGCACCAAAGGGCAATGGAGAGAGGCTCTAGAGAGGGAGGCAGAGGTTTTTTAGGTCCGAAATTTCTGGAGAGAGAGGACCTTTAGAGTGAGAAGCTCCAAAACTTGCTTAGGAAGTTCAACCCCTTGAAAATGAAATATAAGGCCTCATTATATAGCAAAATAAGAGTTTGGCCGAAAATATCTGATTTGGGACAGCTGGAGCAAGCTGGCAACAGCTGGAGGAGAAATATCTGTCAAAAATCTGAGTTTTGGGCACTTCTGGCCGATCGGCCATCTTTAGTGCCGACCAGCCATCATTTTTGGCCGATAAGGTTCACTTTTGGCCGACATATAGCTTCTGAGGTTAAATTGTGGCCGGTGGACTTCCATAGAGGCCGATGGAAAAAGTCAGTCCTGGTCCCTGCTTTGAAGAAAGCCTAATTCCTTCATCTGGACTCCTTTTTAGGTCATTCTTAAGCCTAAATTGTAGCCCCGGAAGTCTTCTTTCCAAATTTGGAAACCTCACCTCAAAATTCCAAGTGTGATAAGAGATATCCCTCTTTTAGTGAAGGTTTCTTAGTTTCGGTCCAACTAGAATGATGCCCAACTTCAGTCAATCATATCTCCCCCATCTGGACTCGGCTTTAGGAGATTCTTGAGTGAAAAATGAAGCCCTGGGAGTCTCCTTTCCAACGGTGGTGGCCTCATACCTTAAATCCAAGTGCATAGATAGATAGGCCTGATTTAGCGAGGACTGCTCGTCCCTCTCTTAGCAATTCATGCCCATCTTCTTCTTCAGCTAGGTTTCTTCTCTCTTCTCCTATTTTCTTCAACTCCAAACCCCTGAACAAGGTGTTTTGAAAGATTTTTCAAAGATTTCATCTCTCTTTCATTCATTTTCACTTTGTCCTTGCTCAGTTTGTCGAAAAGCGTATCATTTGACAAAATGTGAGCCTCGGAAAATTGTAGAAACTTTATTTCAAAAATATTTTGAAAGAGAGGGCTTTAAGGTCTAAAAACCATTCAAAATAGCTTTGGTCCAAAATGGGGTGTGAAGTTTAGATTTGTCTCTCTCCTTGCCAAAGAAACTGAACCTTTCCCCTGCACACCTTTCTCTACCAAGTAAACCATCAGTGGTGCCCAAGTCTTAAGGGCGGTCAAAAATGGGGTGTCTACACCAACCAACCCAGCTCAGCAACATAGGTCGGTCGGCAACATAGCTCGGTCGGCAACATACGTCGGCCGGCAAACTAGTTACATAGCTCGGTCGGCAACATAGCTCGGTCGGCAACATAGCTCGGTCAGCAACATAGCTCGGTCGGCAACATAGATTGGTTGGCATCATTGGTCGGTCGACAACTCGGTCGGCAACATAGGTCGGTCAGCAAACTAGTTCGGTAGGCAACATAGCTTGGTCGGCAAACTAGATCCGTTGGCATCATTGGTCGGTCGACAACTCGGTCGGCAACATAACTCGGTCAGCAACATACATCGGCCAGCAAACTAATTACATAGCTCGGTCGGCAACATAGCCCGGTCAGAAAACTAGTTCGGTCGGCAACATAGCTCGGTCGGCAACATAGATTGGTTGGCATCATTGGTCGGTTGACAACTCGGTCGGTAACATAGGTCAGTCAGCAAACTAGTTCGGTCGGCAAACTAGATCGGTTGGCATCATTGGTCGGTCGACAACTCGGTCGGCAACATAGGTCGGTTAGCAAGCTAGTTCGGTTGGCAACATAGCTCAGTCGGCAACTTCAGCAACAATCAAACGGAGCCCCAGCGCCTCCGCCATATCTGAATGGTCTACTTCTCTCTCCTCAAGGACATCATGAGTAAGATATTCAAACTTCTTTTATCTATGTTGCACATTTCATAACATTTCAGATCAAAAAGCCTTAGCCAGACTGAGCACTACTGAAAACCTCAGCCAGACTGAGCATGAAGACCTCGGCCAGACCGAGTTACATAAAGCCTCAGCCAGAATGAGCATTACTTAAAGCCTCAGCCAGACTGAGCATAAAGACCACGGCCAGACCGAGTAATTTAAAGCCGTGAGGGGCATGGTATCAGATCCTACCCACGAAGACCTCGGCCAGACTGAGTTACATAAAGCCTTAGCCGGACTGAGCATTACTTAAAGCCTCAACTAGACAGAGCACGAAGACCTCGGCCAGACCGAGTAATTTAAAACCGTGAGGGGCATGGTATCAGATCTTACCCACGAAGACCTCGGCCAGACCGAGTTACATAAAGTCTCAGCCAGACTGAGCACTACTTAAGGCCTCAGCCAGACTGAGCACCAAGGGGGAGTCCTGACCAAATTACTTAAAGCCTCAGCCATACTGAGCATTACCGAAAGCCTTAGCCAGACTGAGCATGAAGACCTCGGCCAGACCGAGTTGCATCAAGTCTCAGCCAGACTGAGCACTACTTAAGGCCTCAGCCCGACTGAGCACCAAGGGTGAGTCCTAACCAAATTACTTAAAGCCTCAGCCATACTGAACACTACCGAAAGCCTCAGCCAGACTGAGCATGAAGACCTCGGCCAGACCAAGTTACATCAAGCCTCAGCCAGACTGAGCACCAATGGGGAGTCCTGACCAAATTACTTAAAGCCTCAGCCATACTGAGCACTACCGAAAGCCTCAGCCAGACTGAGCATGAAGACCTCGGCTAGACCAAGTTACATCAAGCCTCAGCCAGACTGAGTATGGAGAAGACTCCAAACCACACAGATAACCACTCCTCTAACATGAGCACAAGCAACAATGAAGGAGTTCAACATCATGACTTAGGACCAAGCTCTAAATATACGTCAATCTACTGTCTGCCCTAGATCATTTCTAAGACCCCCACGTGGGAGACCAATCGACCGATCCCAATGGACGACCGAAAACCATATAAAAGACCTCCATGAGGAAATCCACTATATGGGAGGACAGCCACCATGCAAAAGACCACCATATGGGAGACCTCATGCGAAAGGCCTCCATGTGGAAAACCACTATGCGGAAGACAAACATTTGAGAGGCCACCAGCTGCTCCACAGCTTGAATGCCATCAACATCAAATAGAGACTAAGCACACTGTAAGTGGGCATATATTGCTTTCATGGCTGAAATATTGGCAAAAGCCTCCATCACCACCCTGTTCTGGAGCTTCTCATCATCATTGTCAGCATACTAAGACCCATCATTGCTCATGTTATTATCATATTTAACTGATGAAGTATAATATTGAACTCTGAAGAAGGTCCACCGACATGGCCTATAAAAAGCCAGCTCACCGCTCACACGGACTCACCGAGCACCATCACATTAGATCAAGTAATGGCTCGACAGTGTGTCCAAGCACACTCACGCAACAACCAAGCCCTCCAAGGCACTACAAGAAGGGCCCCAACCGAGCCTCCTAACCCAAACAATCCATCTCCATACTTCACGAAGAAACGCCGACAGCGTTAACCACTTGATTGAGCAAAACCAAGCCATGTTCCAACGAGAACTACCAGTTTCTATCCCTCTACCTCTACAAATTGTTCGTCAAAATTAGGATCAAGTCCAAAACGGCCGTCCTCAGCAACAATAGGGACCGCTTCTTCCACCACTCACTCTGCGAGCAATAGCTGACCATCTAAAATCCATCGGCCTACTGCCAAAGAGCACTGACCGACCACCAAAGTACTCCGCCAACCTCCAAAACTGCTCGGCCGACCTCCAAGGCTTCCAATAGTCATCGGCCGACCTCCAAAAATTAGCCAACCTCCAAGACTTCCAACAGTCATAGTCCGACCCCCCGGTCATCAGTCGACCTCCAAAACCATGAGCTGACCGTCCAACACGCTCTGCAAACCGAGTGAGACCCTGCGGGCTAAACAAACTCAACAAGACTGGGTCTAATTCTACAAGTAAGGTATTCAACTTCTTCTACATCGGCTGACCGTCCGAAGCCTCAGTTAAACTGAGCCCAAAGACCTTAGCTAGACTGAGTGTACAAAAGACTCCCAGACCGAGCGCCCACAGAGCCTCAGCCAGCCTGAGCACATCAAGATCTTGGCCAGACCGAGCACCAAAAAGCCTCAGTCAAACTGAGTACAAACTTATGGTACGAGCTAATCCATCACCCGACTGTCCAGGTCCTTAGCCGACCTTCCAAAGGCCTCAGCCTCGTTTGCATTGCTCTACACAAGGGCTAGCACTTTACATTCCTCACAATTTCGCACATGCCGACTCCTCTCGGGGCACGTAGTCTGCGCCACTTTGCGTCGGCCCAAAATCTCCAACTTTACTCCCTTTAACTCTCACTGCGCCTTGCCCAGTTGGTTTTTGAGCGGTCCTACCTCTATCGCAGCACCCACTCATTTGCTCAATAAATTTGGCCACCGTCGCCCTGCCTCCTTCCGTGACTTGGGGGACTACTTTACTCTTTCTTATTCCCTTCGTTAGACTAAAGCTGCACTTGGGAATAGCGGACTACTGATGGGCATAGCCCAAATAAGTGGCCCAACGGCATGACAACACTACCATAGACTTACGGCTGATAGGACTGGTCGACTGACAGGGCACGGTAAACGAACAGGCCAGAAAGGTATGGAAAAAATCAATATATACAAGTAATCACTCTCTCTCTAACTACCTTCTACTTCCTCTCTAAGCTAAATGCTTCCATTTTTTTACTAGAGGCTGTTCTAACTTAAACATCGGAGGGTCCTCAAGAAGAAACCCCACCTCCGGGGTCCTTCTCGACGGACTTGGTGCAGGTACAACTGGGAAGACGAGGTTCAATCATCCTGTGGAGCATCCGGACCCTATCCGACCCATTCCTCATCCGACAAAACTACATTATCACTTGTAATTGGGATAATTGTATTTATGTATAATATAATCAAGGACTGAATTTTAAATAGACAATGTACACATGTATGTAGAGTGTAGAGGACCCGCAATTCAATTTTCAAGACATCAAACCTATTAATTAAGATGCAGAAGACGTCATACCGGAAATAAGTAAGTTAGGAAATTATGCTCAAGAATGTCAATTTCATCCAGAGTTAGGTTCTGTTGCACCAATTTCTCAGTCCTGTGGATAGGAACAAAGAGGGAGTACAATTGCTGCAAGCACAATAAGGAATGAATGGAAATTTGAAACAAAAATTAATAACGTAATCAGACTGAAAATGCCTGAGGTCATGGAAAGTCTTCATTTTGATACACAATTGAGAGATGATAATACCATCAAATCCTCAAATTGCAAAAGATACCAAACACGAACTATATATTCTACTCTCTTACAAAGCTTTAGAAATTTAGCCCAGTCATAACTATAGTCTGGGGAAATAAAAATCAAAAGCCAAAGCATTTTGGTCCTTGCAGAACTTGATTAGAAATCACAATTGGGAACTGAGCAAATAAATTCTCATAATCAAATAAGAGAATCTATTTATTTACACAAATGGACACAATTTTCTATTTTATTTATAAATTTTTTTTCTTTTTTTTCTTTTTTTATTATACAAGCCAGAAAGAAAGAATATAAATTCATTTAAGCCTGCATTGTTGACAAGGGAAAATGTTGTAGGTTGCCTAAAAAATGATGTAAAACACAAAATTAGTTTAAAAAAAACATAAGTTAGCTTAGTGCGTACTACCCATTTCAGTTCATAAGAAATTCAGTGTCGGGTTCAATATGAAGAGCCAATCAAATTAGAGTGTATCATTCATTACTAGCAATATCCCTTTATTACTCGATGTAAAAACTTCAGACAAAATAAAGGAAATGCATTGAAATTGAGATTTTAGAAAACGAAATGAAAAAATCTGCAAGACGCATAAAAATTAGAATTGGAATTATGAGTTTGGAAATACCACTGAGATTGACTAAGGTCATGATGAGTTTTAGCTTCAAAATTGGAATTATGGACTCCAGCTCCAATCGAATCATGTCTTTCTTGTTCTTCTCCCGATGCGAATTTTCTTTCTAGCACAAATCTTGAATGAAGAGAGAATGGTGAAAGTAAATTGATAAGAGTCTTGAGAAATACAACACAATAGACGAGATCAATTTGCAAAAATATAGTCTCAGAGAAGATTTCAGATATAGAGAAAAGGAGAAGAGGAGATCAATTTCAAATATAGAGAAGAGGAGATCAATAGAAGAATGAATGAAAAGAGTAGATACCGTCGCCATCGACATCAACTACAGGTGGAAGGCAAACCCAGGGTAATCAGACCCAATAGTGCCTAACATGCTAAGATGAGTACAACACTTCCCTCGAAAAGCAAGGCACAAATTTCAGGAAAATCCTTGACATATATATCTGAAATATAAACTGTCTATCTACATACTGATTTACATACCAAGACAAATATTCACACAACACACACAAATACAATTGAAAGGGTTTAACACAAATTTAATCTCCACACTCATCAATCACAAAAAATTCAGCAAAAGATAGACATTACAAATAACAATCGATTATACAAAAAGGGTAGAATTCAAAACACCCAAAGACGATTTTAAAACAATCTGTACAACCAAATATTTGTATGAGAAATCAAATGACAATCTGCAGAGCTAAAATCATAGAAGTTAAATAGCAAACCTTATGACTTAATTCACCGTTTTCTTTCATCTAAAAAATTGACCAATCATAATAGCATGTATGTATATATATGCAGATATATACAGATAAAGAGATGCATATATACATATATGCACGTGTATAGAGAGAATTGGAGATTGATTACTATTAAGAAGACAAATTTGAAGAAAAAAGGAAAAGAAAGAGACAAAGTAGACAAGAAATCCAAATGTTGTTCGAAGTACAAACCCAAACACAGACCCTAACCCTAAATAAATTTCAAAGTAAGGCTTCAACTCATTGTATCACCACCGCCTGTGATGTTCTTCTTCATTATGGAACCCTTATTGAGTCATTGTCAATTGTTGACATCTCTACGTCGACACTCCCCCACCGTCAACTTCATTACCTATCATGGACGCCTCCTGTCATTCATCGTCTTCGAAGTTCAAAGAGAGAGAAGAGTGAAGAAATGGAGCTGGGATGAGGATTCTCATTTTTTGTTCTCTACCCCAAAACTAATGATATATATTTATATATACTAGTTCAATGGAATCGATGCTCTCTCTCCCTTCCACAATCTCCAAGTATCGATCTGCATAAATAGAGATAGTGTGCATATGTATGTGTATAGAAAGAGGAGATGGAATTCTTCTACTTTTTAATAATTTTAATATTTTTTGGGTGTTTGAAAGTTCCGTGTTTTCTTGTTTGGTGCTAATTAATTTTCATTTTGGCACTTTGTTCTCTCGGTCACACTTTTCACGATAGCAATTGCTTACCATGTAAAGTAAAATATGTTCAACAACTGGCATACATGTTTCATGTAAATTTGATATATTAACAACATGCCCTCTCTATGTCATAGAAAGTGCCATTATTTAAGGCAAACAAAGAATGTCGTAAATAAGTTATTAATATTAGCATCAACTGCATAACAAACAAACATGTTGTTAGGATATTATTTACGACATGCAAAGAAAGAAAGTCATAAAAGTGAAAAAACTGTGGCTTGTATTTACTGTATGCCGTTGATGTTATGCTATAAAAACCAAGTTTTGTTGTAGTGCCCACACTTGTGCATGCATGGATAGCGCGCATCAAGACAAGCTATACGCACACACATCCATTTTGTGGCAAAGCTAGTTTTGAAAACTCAATCTTGGTGCAATTGAGGAGGAAAGTGGCAAGAGAAAGCAATGGGAAGCCCTAGGGTGCGCCCAAGCTTTCCCATTGCCTATAAAAGGAGCCTCTCACTCTCCCTTACAAAGGGTTAGACTTTTGAAGCAAAATCATGAGTTTTGAATGAATACCACCATCTTTTCTCCCCTTAGCCCCAAAATACCACATTCTACAACAACTTTAACAGTTAAAAATCATCTAAAGGCTTGAACTAATTGAACTAAATCAGAAACTTTAGCTTGAGGAAGGCTTGCAAGGAAAGAAACTTGAGTTTTCTTGCCTTTTTTTCGCACGCTTTTCGGTTTAATCAAACCAACAGGTAAAACCCTTAACTTTTGTTAATTTCAGCACTTTTTCCCCTTTATTTCAATACCTAATCATAGTCAGGGCATTAGTGTGTCATCTTATCATGTAGGGTGCTAGTTTTGTTCGCTTTTTCACTTTATTTCGTATGTTTTCTTTATTTTTATTAGAACAACATGTTTGTTATTATTTAAACATGTAGGAATCATGCATTGAGCCCAGTTTGAATCATCGTGTAGTTAGTTTATATTTTAACTTTTTACTTGTTATTTTCTTTTTGTACATAATCATCATTTTAGTAGCTTCAAATTGGGCTTAGGGCCATTATTTGTATGTTTAGATGTGTATTAAGTCATGTTTATTTTTATGCTTTGCATGTCAGACCCTTGGAATGGGCATCCGGGTAAATTTCCTCTATTCTTCTTAGCATGTGTTTGTTTGGTACATTGTCGTTTCAATAATGCAAGTTATATGTTTTTCTTGTAAAATTGTTTGTTTTGAATGATTTTTATAAATATTGTTTAGTTTAGTTTATGTTTACATCCATGATGAAATAAAATCTCTTCTTTATTGGAAAATCATCATTTTTATGAAAAACATGACATTATTCATTTAATCTAAAATAAATGATATTTATTTTATTCAAATCACATAGTTTTAAGGCAGTAATGGTTTAAGCTTAAAATGGACTTGTGTAGAATAATTAATCACTAAAATCATAAAATAGAATATTAGTAGAGGCCAATCTCCAGATTGCCGAAAATGGGGTGCTCCCGAACCAGACAAGAAATCCAAATGTTGTTCGAAGTACAAAGCCAAACACAGACCCTAACCCTAAATAAATTTCAAAGAAAGGCTTCAACTCATTGTATCACCACCGCCTGTGATGTTCTTCTTCATTATGGAATCCTTATTGAGTCATTGTCGATTGTTGACATCTCTACGTCGATGCTCCCCCACTGTCAACGTCAATCAAGAAAGTCCCAAAACAAGCATATTTACAGTTTTAAGCAAGGCCAAAAAGTGAACACAAATAGGGCTAAGTTAACATGCAAAAATGGCCCCAAAAGAGAGATAATGAAGCGTGTAGCAGCTTCTGGCCCTAAATGGCCAAGAGCCCTTTGACAGAGTTGAAGATAGGCTCAAAATATGGTACTTTACAGTTTACGACAATCCACGAAAACAAACACAAGTATGGCTAAACTATTGTGCAAGAAATGGGCCAAAAGGGAGACAAAGAAGCAAGTGATGGTTTTTGGCCTCAAACAGAGGAGGGCCCTTCAACAAAGTTGAAGAGGGGCCCAAAACATGGTGTTTTAAAGTTAGTGACCAAACCCAAAACAGTGCACATGCAAGCTTAAAATACTATGCAAAATAAGGCCTAAAAAGAGGTTTAAACACAAAGAGCAAAAAGGGAGCTTCCAAAAGCAAAAGTCCCTTGATAAAACTTGAATAGGGGGTCAAAATAAGGCTATTTACAGTTCAGATCAGAGCCCAAAAATACAAGCACAAGGGGCTAACAAAACATGCAAAAATAAGGCCAAAAGAGGGATAAAGAGGCAAGTGACAAAAGGAAGCCTCAAACAGTGAAGAGCCCTTCAACAATGTTGAATAAGGGCTCAAAATAAGCCACTTTAAAGTTTATAACCAAGCTCAAAACAGTTTAAAAATAGGCCTAAAATACTATACAAGAAAGAGGCATACAAGAGAGGTAAAGAAGCAAGTGTAAAAAGGAAGCCTCAAACAGGGAGAGGCCCTTAAACAAACATGAAAAAGACCTGAAAATAATGCTATTTTCAGTTAGGGTCGGATCCCAAATATGCAAGAAAGTATGGCTAATATATTGAGCAAAATAAGGCAACAAAGAGGGTGGAGAAGACTTACCCTTGAAGACCAAATCTTTGACAACTCTTGGACCAAGTTTGGTGGCTCCTTAGCTCTGGAAAATAGCTCCAAGTGGCTGGAATGGATGGTGGTGGTATGGTGCTAGGTGGTGGTGTAGAAATGGTGTAGGGTTTGGGAGGTTTTGAGGGTTGGAGTGTAGAGAGAGAGATACAATGTAGGAGCTCCAAACCAAAATTTCTAACCTTTCAAGACACAGCTGGGGGGCCTGGATATATAGGCAAAAGTGTGGGAAAAAGGGGGGAAATGGATTTCAAATTTCCCCCCAAAAGTGCAGCCCCTCGGATACACAATCTAGGGGAAAACAAAATACAGATTTGTAATGTACCAGAGGAGGGGAGCAAAGCCGGCCTGGTATTTAAGTTGCAGGTGGCCGACCGGCCCTTCCCATGGCCGGCCGGCCAAGGGTCAAAAGGTTCAAGCAGTATTAGTGACCGGCCACCCCAGATTGGTGGCCTCCCATGTGTGCACAACACATCCATGTGGTCAAAAACTGGATAAAGTAAATCAGGAGAGAGAAAAACTCACTTTTATGAGGGGTTCAAAAGGGTCACACACAATTACTGGCCGGCCATATGATATTGGTGGCCTCCCAAGCGTGTACAACACAAATATGTGGTTTAGGGCTGGAAAAAGTGGCCTTAGGGTGGTCAACATTGGCTTTCAAGTGAGAAAAACGGGCGACAGAGGGCGATGGAGGAATAAAACTGGTTGTCAGAACAATTACTGGCCTCCTACCCTTCTACGACCTTCCTAACAATGAAACAGAGGTCCCTGCCAAAAATGAACTCAAACCGATGCAAAATGGAGGTTCGGGGGCCGAAACGCGCAGCCCGAGGCCCCAAAAACTGACTGTTAGGCACCGGAAGTGGTGTTCGACCACGAAGTTGGTTTTTCGAGCCACAGTGTCCCTCAGAAGGGAGCAAATAAGATGCATGCCAAAAACCGGAGCAAACGGAGGTGGTTAAGCTGTCTTAACCAAGGCACACAGCCGTCGGCTTCGAAAAAACCGGAAACCGGGCTCTAAACGGGAAAAATGGCCTACGACCACGAAACGTAGCCTACGGCCACTGAGAGATGGTCTTCGAGACCTCTCCCTCTCCTCGGGAAGAAAAAACAGAGAAAACCGAGAAAACAAAACCTGGTTCGCAAACCAAGACAAAGCACAAAAGAGCCCCGAAGTCTGGAGTCAAGGCTCGCAGCCGAGACTCTGAAACTTCTGAACGAGCACAATATACAATATCACCGAGCGCTCAATCAGTGACGTCTGAGTCTTAAGGTCGGTCAAAAATGGGGTGTCTACAGTTGCCCCTCTTTGACAGAACTCGGAAGTCATAAGTGACGGGAGTGAATGTCAAAGCCTAGAGACGACCCATTTTTGACAAGGCCGAAGACTTAGACAAACAGGTGAGACAAACAGGCGAGATAAACAGAGATGCGCCCGCAGGCGTGCCCGCAGGTAGGGGCAAAATGCAACCGATAATGCAAGAAGCCGAAGGTACTCAATGATCATGCAAATGCAGCAAGCATATACAAATCTAACTACATTTCATGCAGTAAGGATCATGTAAATAAAGCTGTAACGAAGCAAATATTCACAATAAATGCGACAGTTTTAAGCGGAAAGGCAAATCAAACTATATTTCATGCAGTTATGATGCAATCTTAGCGGGCATGTGTGATAGATACACAAAAGTGAAGAGAGTGTGATGGATACACTATATGAATAAAGTGTGATTGATACACAAAGTGAACGCGTGATAGATACACAAAATGAGCATAATGTGAAGCAAGTGTGATGGATACACTATATGAAGCAAAGTGTGATAGACACTAAAAGTGAATACAAAGTGTGATAGATGCACTATGTGAAGCAAAGTATGATGGATATACAAAAAGTGAACGCAAAGTGTGATAAATGCACTAAGTGAACAGAATGTGATTGATACACTGAAGGTGAACACAAAGTGTGATAGATGCACTATGTGAACAGAGTATGATAGATACACTAAAAGCGAACACAAAGTGTGATAGATGCACTATGTGAAGAGGTGTAATGGATACACTAAAAGCGAACACAAAGTGTGATAGATGCACTATGTGAACAGAGTATGATAGATACACTAAAAGCAAACACAAAGTGTGATAGATGCACTATGTGAACAGAGTGTGATTGATACACTGAATGTGAACATGAAGTGTGATAGATGCACTTAGTGAACGAGTGTGATGGATACACTAAATGAACACGAAGTGTGATAGATGCACTTAGTGAACGAGTGTGATGGATACACTAAATGAACAGGAAGTGTGATAGATGCACTTAGTGAACAGAGTATGATTGATATACTAAAAATGAACACAAAGTGTGATAGATGCACTATGTGAACAGAGTATGATTGATATACTAAAAATGAACACAAAGTGGGATAGATGCACTATGTGAACAGAGTATGATTGATATACTAAATGAATGAAATGTGATTGATACACTAAATGAGTGAAGTGTGATTGATACACTAAATGAGAATGTATGCGATAGATACACTAAAGTGAATATGTGCATGGTAGATACACAAAATGAGAATGTGTGCGATAGATACACAAAAGTGAATGAAGTGTGGTTGATACACTAAGTGAAGAGAGTGTGATTGATACACTAAATAAATGAAGTGTGATTGATACACTAAGCGAACGAAGAAAGTGTGATAGATACACTAAGGGTGAATGAGGTGTGATTGATACACTAAAGAAATGAAGTGTGATTGAAACACTAACTGAATGAAGTGTGATTGATACACTAAATGAGTGAAGTGTGATTGATACACTAAATGAATGATCTTAAATGGAACTTCTTCGAATGAACCGTACATACAATATCGTGCATGAATGAGAAAGAAACTTGATAGGTACAATGCAATAAAATGCATGATGCTTAAGGAAAGCAATAAATGGACAAAACAGCGCTTTAGAAAGCACGTCGGGTGAGTGGCGATGAACCACTCTACTCTAACGGGGATCTCCCCTCGTGCTCTTCGAACACTTACCTGTAACTCACAGCACAAAGGCTCTGAAATACTGACAAGGGTTCTTCACATAGAACACTTTGGATGTTGCCTTTCTTCCTGATCACATTCACAACTTTCCCTATTCTCTAACGGGGTGACAGACTAGGTTGGTTCAGTATCCAGCATTGAGGTGCATACACGCTATCTCAACCTATGGGGCTTCCATATAGATTTCAAGCTGAGGACACGCCTCTGGGTATTTAAACCAAACTTTAGTCCCGGAAATCCCGAACCTTTACATTCTAGGCATCAACCATTCGAACTCTAGTTTCCACCGTCGCAGTTGGTCTCTTAGGAACTCATTGCGAACACATCCAAGATGCCTCTGGCAGGGAATGGTACTCAGGGAGAGCACTTTTGATCGCCAATCTGGCTTGAGGCAGACTTGATCTTGAGCTTGAGGTAGAGGCGCACTCATACTTTAGAGCATTGGCAAGACCTGAAGAGGTACACACGGAATGTAGTCTCGGAACTTACCGAAGTTGAAACAAACTCAGATATGCAACATTTTCCCTCTTTTCTTTTGCTTCGCAGTCTGGAACCTAAATAGCTTCAGATAGGTCCTTGTTTTATTGTTCCCACATGACCTGGGTTGAACCCTGCGGTTTTTATGAAAGAACAAATCTTGTTTTGCACAGATGTGGAGAACGGCACGGCACTCTGAGCACAAAACGATTCATTTTTGAAATTGAGAATGAGTTCTCGACCGGGTATTGAGCCTACGGCTGAACACAGCGCACTACGACTCAACAACGGAAAACAAAAGGTAAACAACCTAAACACAAATACAGACACTCAAAAAAAATGACTCAAGACAAGAATCAAGGTAAACAAAACGAAAGACACGACACACAGACGTGTTACAAAGACGAGAGACCTCTCAATTCGCGAGGAGCCAGTTTCTCCGGGCATTGTTTCCTATCCTTTCTCATTTGTGATTCTCACATCACTCGGCCCTCAGGCTCTGTTTTTCTGGAAAAAAAAAGCCCTTTTCTTCACTTTTTCTCTCAGCGCACATCTCTCTATTCTTCAATCTCTCATTTTTTATCCCTCCCCTGGGTGGTTGATGGATAAATAGAAAGTTGCAGGCTCTTGCCCAACATAATCAGTTCGCAGCTATTTCCTCCGGTGACATCTGTCGATGCGCCGGATAAGGGAATGGAGTATCTCGATCCGTTCCAATCTTGTGCTTCGCACTTGGCTTAGAGTGCCCTTCTTGGCAAGTATGGCACCTTTTCTAACATGTATGTTGATAATGGGGAAAAGACAGAACACCTGACTCAACTGTGCCCCTAGTTCATCATCTTGAACATTTTTTGTTTTTTTTCGACTAAAAAAATTTTGACCGACATGAGAGTTAGATTAACATGCTTGTTCGATTTTCTGATTTGAAATCATGCAAGTTAGGTTATGAGCACTGAAAGTTTTTCTTTTTTGGATCCAAGAAAAAGGTGCAGTTTTGGAAAAATGGGATAGTTTTCGAGAGAAACTTAGTCAACCTTAGTAAAAATTCTCAAAAACTGTTTTTGCGAACGGCCACTGCTCAACGAGCATAGAACCCACTCTCGAGATGCACAACCTCAGATTCGAAGGAAAATTGCCCCGTGCTTGAAGAGAGCTTCCTGGCAACGGAAAGTTGCCCCTTGTTTG
>NW_021029912.1:208836-240911 GCF_004153795.1 Camellia sinensis | reverse complement strand
TGTTGCACTTAGTTCCAAGTAGCACTTTGTTCCATACTAGTAATTAACAGGTTTTACAGACCAACCATACATATCATGTCATATCATAGACGGAAACAAATTCATACATATGCATTATGCTTAAATCATAAACAAAAATCAGGATTCATACTTAATTATACCTGGCACTTCAATAGTGCTAACAGGTCAATATAAAGCATTCTTGTTAGTTCCATAAAGGAATCCCTCGGTACTAAGAACTTGTAACATCCTTGAACTTGTAACATACGTAAACTTGTATCAGACTTAAACTTGTAACGTACGTAAACTTGTATCAGACTTAAACTTGTAACATACGTAAACTTGTATCAGACTTAAACTTGTAACATATGTGAACTTGTATTAGACTTAAACTTGGAACATACGTGAACTTGTAACATATGTGAACCACGGTATTATTACCCCCGGGTATGGGCCTTGCACTAAGGTTACCTTAAATACCTTTATATGAATGAACAATCATTCAATGATTCAAAACATAACATGTTAGGAAATAGGGCATTTCTTGTCATATCATGTTATTATCGTACGCTTAACGAAGATAAAAATAATTCACATTCTCATGAGGGTTACATAAACATGTTAAACTTTCGCCCTTATGTCGTGGGTTCTGAATAATTTCTCATTCACGCGAATACATATAGCTTTCCAATTATTCTGATGCTTCGAAGGTGTCTACCCTTGATAACCTATAACTGTCTCATATTTACTCAAAATTCGTTCTTCAAGAATGAACATAATTTCTCTTTATTCCTTAAGAAACGGCGTAGTTCACTTGATCTATTAATAGCACATAGAAGCATACACCTTTGTTTGATTGTTCGTATATGTTAACATAAGTGACTTGTAATTAATAGAGTACTAATGGTAATCATTACATCAATCACATGAGTTAACTTAGTTAACTTAAGTGTAACAAGACATTACTGATAATTATTAACAAAAGGTAAGTGTGTTGTATAGATTGAATGATATCAGAGATACGTGAATACCATGATTCCATAGTGCTTATACATTCCCTTGGTTCGTCATGAATCTTATAGTTATCTTGCACATAACGTTAGTATTCTTTGTCAACAATAATAAAATGTATTGCGCAATAATGCATTTCGATTTTCCAATCAACATACTTGCAAGGAATAGAATGTTAACAATAAGAATCATTAACGATCATTGAATGTGCAACTACCGTACTACTACTCACAGTGTTCAGATACTTGGTCCGCCCCTGTAGCTGACCCTACACAATTCATAATACACATAGAAATCAAGTCACGTATAATTATTCCATTCTTAACTTGTTTAATTCTCTTTATACCAAATTACACATCAATTTGCAATTCAACATAATTCAAACTAAATCCTTGAATCCCATTTCAACATTCCACAACCGAGTTCATGTCATCCATATCCTTAATAGATTATTTTCCCAATTTTTCCTTTACATTATAGCATGAATTACAACGTGCATAACAAAGTTCATTCGCAAATTTTAAACATAATTTTCAAACATTTCCAAATTCCAATTAAACTTATACATATATAATTCAATATCTCAATTTCATTATTCTACTTTCAATTTGGGCCAAATCATTGGTTATCATCATTAATCAACCTCGGGTTTCAAGAAAATATTGAAATTTCAAGAAAAAAAAATCAAACTTATTAACCCATTACTTTATATTCCAATTTTCCCATTGATTATACACCTAGGATTCATAATCCACCATTTTTACCCATTAATTTAACTCCCAAGATCCCATACCTCAAGAATCAAGCAAAGGAGCAAGCTTTGGTGAGATTCCTCCACAATTTCGGAATTCCAATCGGTTGAAAATATTGATCTTCATGCCTTTTTCACTCCTTGGTGGAAGATCTTGATCAAGACTTAAAGAAATGGTGAGGATTTGGGATCAAAACCCTAGGGTTTTCGAACCTAGGGAGAGAGGAGAGAAGAGGGAAAAGAAAAATATCAAGAATGATCTAGAAATCCCGTTTTTAAGCTGATGTACTCGCGAAACCTGCTCGAGCATCCATATTTCCGCTCGAGCGTACCTGCTCCCAGCACAGATTCCAAAACTTCAAAAAGGTGTAACTCTCCCATCCAGACTCCGTTTTAGGTCGTTCTTGTGGTCAAATTGAAGCCCCGGAGATAAGATTTCCAATGGTTCACATCCAAACTCAAAGTGTAGAAAAAGAAAAGGGCAAAAGAGTGACGGCTGATCGTAGACGAATTATTCGAATTAAAGTTTTTGGTCCAATCTAACTTTACCATCATATTACCACCTCAAGCAACACCCCAAAATAAAATGAGGAGGATCCAAACATACCAATAAAAATGTCAAAAACGAACCCACGTGCCTCAGAAATTCAAACTCAGCCTGGAGACCTGCTCGAGCGTCCAACCTTGCGCTCGAGCGCACGGACCAACAAAGCCTCCCGCTCAAGCGACCACATCTATGCTCGAGCGAAAATTTACAACTCCCAGAATCTTAAGCCATCTGTAAAATTGCTGGGAACCCCAAAAGTCCGCTCGAGTGTCAACTACCCCGCTCGAGCGGAGGGAAAAATTCCAGATTATCAAGCTCTTAAGGCTTTCAATTCTTAATCCAAATATTTTAATTGTGACAGATATGTTTCCTTATTCAACATATATGAATCCATAGTCATAAGGTTCACTTAATTAAACTTAATTCCACGTGACATTTCACAATAAGCATATAAATACGCATAATGAGGAACTGAAAATATATCGGAAACACATGCGAGGGTTGGGTTATTACATTACCTATCCACCATCACTATAACCACTTTCTATCGATCTCCACCACTATCGTTATTGGTGCTATAAGCACCATTGTTGCCATCATCACCACCCTATCAATTCACGATTACAATATAAAATTAAAAAATACAATTCTAAAATAATAAATTTTAAATTTAATATTATACATATCGAACAACTTATTTTCATTTATCACTCAAATTTTCATCAAACAACTTTTCATCATAAAAAAATTCAGTATTAAGTTTGTAGTACTTAATTTTCAGTTTTTAGTTTTAATCCACTGAAGTCATGTTCTTAAAACCTCACTTTTGTATAATAGTAGTGGGTGTATGCTCACCTAATGGATGTGCTATTAAATTAAATCTACAACATGTAAAGTTTGATTTTGATTTAAAAGTATACATGTCGTGTGCTACTAAAGTGGTAAAGACGTTGTTTCCCAAATTGAAGGTATTGGTTTCAAACTCCATTAACCTCACTATATAATTTTGTGTTTCAAATAGACAAGAGGGATATTCTTGAAATATCAAAATGTCACATTGTGTCAACACCATCTCAAGCCTTCACTTTATAATAATACTGTAGACCAGATTTTTGTTTGCTTGGGTGGGGCACTTCATAACCCCATTTTTTGGACCCATTTTTGCATCAAATGCAAGTGTACTCAGCCTCCATTGCCAAGTGTTTGATCCATTGAAGATAATGTTCCATTTTGGTGCTCCATTAGCTCGATTATCTTCCCTAAATGCTCCATTAAGCTTCCACTTTGTCTTCCACATACCCTCCACTTGCATTGCCTATATAAGAAGAGCTCAAGTCTTGAATTTCGGGAGATTAATTTGAGAGATGAAGTGTAGAGAGAATGATGAGTTTGAGATGAGAAGATTAGAGTTTGAGAAAGAAAGGAAAACTTTGAAAAAGAGCGAGTTGTATTGCCAAAATAATGAAGTTGTCTCACCCTTCATATATCTCATCTTCCATTGCAAAACACCACTCAAGAAACTCATTGAAACCAAGTCCTAAAGCTTTGGTCAAAGAGAGTAATCCTTGCCAAGTTCAAGAAACTTAAAGAGTGATAATTTCCTATGAACATACTTGTCCAAAGACACCACTCTAGCTCAAATTCCAAGCGTTTAAATTGAGGATTGAGAACACAATTCACAACCTTGAGGGTGATCAAAAGGAATTTTGGAAATCAAGAAGTTCATTATTTCTTTGGAAGGTGAATTTTCAAATTCTTTCATTTTCTTACATTTTCTATTTTATATTTGTTTTCTTGCTTTAATTTCATATTAGTTTTGTTGTAATCTACCCGGAAATGGTTAGTTGAGCCACCTACATATTTCTTGTTTCTTCTTTTCTCGATGTTGCAACAAGATAGGTTTTGATAGGCCTAGTTGGCCGGCCGGCTAATTATTTGGCCAGCTGGCTAACTTCCGATGGACGAAACAAAGTAGTCTTCTGGCATTGAGCATACTAGTTTCTGACGATCCTCAAGACCTGCATCTTTTTTTTTCTTTTCTTTTCATTTGAGAGTTTTGTGAGGTTTTTATTTTGTTGTAATATTTTCTTCCTCTCTCTCTCTCTCTGTCTCTCTCTCTCTCTCTCTCTCACACACACATTTGATTTGTAATTATTTATTCAAAGTGTTGTAATAATTCTCTAACCCGCTTCTTTTTGTTCCGTTCTTTTGCTTGCTTTCTTATTTGTAAATATACATCATGTTTTGTCTTTTCATCATATCCATGCTTTGCATCCATGTTTTATGTATCTTGATTCAGCTAAATTTGCATCTATGGATTAATCAATTCTTATGTGATTATGTGTGCTACCTCATGTTCTTCAGATGATTCGCATGTCATATATTAGAAGCCGAATCTTTAGTTGCATTTCATGGGTGAATTTGTATTAAGATTTTGTATATAAGATCATCCATGGTTTACTAAGTTTGTTTTGTAACTGTTCGCAAGACATCTGTAACTATGTACATTTTTATGCTTTAGCATCCCTCTTGTTTGTGTTTTCCTTACTATTTTTAGCATTTTACCATGAGGCTATTTACTTATTTGATATAACTCTATGAATGCCAGTGGATGAAGGTTGTATCGCTTAATTTGGAATAATGTTGATTTTCATGTGTAAACTCACTTTCTTTGAGTTGTACATCTTCAAAACTCTTTCAAAATGCATAGAATCAAGTTGTTCTAAAATGAATGACATAGTCTATATTTGTTTGCTTCACATAGTAATTTCTAGGATTTATTAAATAATTGAAATATGAAAATATAAAGAAAATAAAACTCATATCATGTTTTAGTGGAGGCTGATCTTTTGGTTGGGTGAGCAGGAGTACTAAATTAATGACCTTCCCCTCTCATAACTAAGGTTTCGAGCCAAGCATCCTTGGTTACAATGAACAGTGGCCTTGGCACGAGTCACGGGTTTTCTAATTTTTCCAAAATATTAGGTGTCGACTCTATGATTTGGTGATGTAGTCCATTTCTGGCAAATGTTGCGTAATAAAACAGATTTTCTATAAAAGTTGTCAAATCTGGACTCTCATTTATGTTTCACATTATACTCGTGAGACTAGATCAAAAAAATAGAGGGTCCTAACTGTTTAACGCATATGGGTACCCACGAGCATGTTACAGTTTTTGGCGACTCTGCTGGGGATATTATATAACCTTGACTCGAACTCCATAATACGATTTTTATTTTTAATTATATGTTCATTGCATTGCATGCATTGGTGCACTTAATGTCTTTATGTTGCCCAAATCCTAGTGGGAGCACAAGCAAGTATTTTGTGACACTATACTTATCTCTACACTACTTTTGAGACCTTGTGTTAATACTTTTTAAGATCGGTCAAATGGGTAGCTCCGTTATCTAAGGTTATCGGACTTCGAAGATAGGCTATATTGACTCTTCCGACTTCTTGGGATCTTAACTTGATACTAACCAAATGGGTCTTTCGTGACATCACCTTGACTTCAACTCCTAGAGTAGAGCCAACCTTGTACATATAGTGAGCTATAGTATTTTCTCAACTTAGGACAGGATGCTCTCCCATTCCTAGGATGTATAATACCACTTGCTTGAATAGTGCAACCCTAGATCATTTCAAAGTTAGGACAGGATAACCCTACCCTCCATAGGGGTGTTTGTTTTCTTTCCTACTATGTGCTATGTATGGAAATCTTTATAGAGGTTCTCAAATTCAGACTAGTGGTTCAAGCGTATCAGTTGTGAGGCTGGGTTTAGTTTTTTGGTGGGGCATACAATGATCAATTGTGCAAATTGAGCTGAAATGCGGCCGGAGTTCTGATTGAGGGTTTTCTTTTTGCTAAGTCATTGTAACACCATGGTTTCAGAAAATTCTGACATCCCACAACGTCTACCAGCGTGAATCCCTAGAACTTACAAGATATCAGACTGTTTTTATGATTAGGAAATGACCACCTGTGGATGGCCCGCACTAAAATTGGAAATTCGAGAAAGGTTTCATTTCAAGTTCTAATTGGACGTTAAGTTTGAGTCTGATTCCACTGAGTCCATGGAGTTAGAGTCAGACTCGAGTCAATCTAGCCAGTCAGAGTCTATTGATTTTGGAAGTGCTAACCTAGACATCTTTGTCCTGTTTAGCTCTTCTTTGTCATTTTCTTTTGAGTTTGTTGTCATCGCTAAGTCAGTGTTTCCTTTTAATAAAAGTGTCGTAGATTCTGCCTATTTCTATGTGTCTTTAGTTCATTGCATTGATCAAAAATTTTAAAACTTTTTCCAAAACTCTGATAAAAAGGAAGAGGAAGAAATTCCTCGGGATTTGCAAAATTTGATCGACTAGGAGGAAGAGAGGCGTACTAAGCCCTTGATGGATGAGATTGTTTCAGTTTGTGTGTGTACTGAGAAGGATCCTTGCTTGGCCCAGATTGGTTTTACATTGTATTTAAAAGAGCATGAACGATTAGTCGCTTTATCAAAATATTTAAAAAAAATGTTTCTGCGTGGTCCTACGAAAACATGCTTGGAATTAATCCTGAGATTGTACAACATAGGACCCCTCTCGACCTGAGGCCCGACCCCTTAGCTTTCAAACTTTGATTCTTAGTGTCCAATAATCAACTAGAGTATAAGGCTTGCATAGCCGGATTAAAGGCAACCCTAAAATTAGGGGAAATGAGGTTGGACATGATCGGAGATTCCAATGAGGTCGTTTCTTAAGCCAATTGAGACCAAAAAGAAAAATCAAATCTCAGAATCTGAGAGAAGAGTATTAGTATTGAAGGACAATCGAACTCCTATCCACAACCCTAGGGGCAAATTCAGACCCAATTAGCCGGGTCCCTACATCATCACGTCGATCTGGTCCAGAGTAGTAGTCATTCTCATGGATTTAGATGGCCTAGAGATCTCATAACCAATTAACATATACAAGCTAAAAGGTACTACCCTTTAGAGGAATGCTGGGCCGAAAACCCAGAAGGGCGACCCAGGCAAAGTTAGAGCAAAAAAACAAAACAGAAAAATAAAATTTTAAAATATAAAATAAAAAAATAGAAAATGAAAAAAAAATTAAAAAAAGCTCGCAAGGTCGAAAGCCTGAAAGGACGGTTTTGGCAAAAGTTAGAAAGAAAAAGGAGAGTGAAAATACCCGAGTGAGCCTTACCCCATAAACTACGTAAAGCCTGATTCCTATCTTTGGGATACGTAGGCAACTTCATTTTGAAGTTCGACCCTAACCATTTTCAACCTACTTGGCTCATCCATGTTTGATTGGTTTATCCTTATTCAACTGGGCTATCATATCCATTATCAATTGGGTTATCTTCATTCAGTTCAATTGCCTTGTCTCTTTTTCATGGAAGGTTTAGTTGTAAGATAGATTCGGTGGTAATGCCGTGTATCCTGCTCGAGTTATCTAATTTGAGTTTGTGCATCTCAAGGGTTGATTCCTTGTTGGTCAGGTTGTGGCCATTTGTGAAAACAGATTTTGATGATTTTTAATGAAATTGACTAATTTTCTCAAAAATTATTCATTTTTTGCAAAAACCAAACCAGTCATTGGACCAAAAAAAGGAAAAATTTTCAGTACTCACAGTTTGGCTTACATGATTTCAAAACAATGAGTGGAATAAGTATGCTAATCTAACTCTCGTGATGATCAAAACCTTTTTACAAGAAAACCAAAAAAAATAAAAATAAAAAAATAGTCAAAGCGATGAACTAGGGGCACAATCGAGTTACGTTTCTGTCTTTTCACTGTATACTCGAAAGTCTTTATTTCCATTGTCAATTACTCACCAAAAAGTGCATAAGTAGTTGTCCCCGACAATGTAACAGAACCATTCAGTTGGCTAGCTAACGTTCTATCTAGCTGTACAAATCTTCATCTGGCCAGCACATTTATTGATTTGGTCGGATCAAATTTGCAAAAATAGGGCAAGCTCAATGTTTTTTTTGTTTTGAATCTTGTTTTACGGCATCGCGCTCGCGATATTCTAAATCGCGCAAGCGATTGTTCTACTTGGTCACCCCCGCTGTGTTTATAGTCACGCCCTCGATGAAGTTTTGGTTCCTTCTATTCTGGCAAGTGTCAATAGGTCTGTTTAGGTTATTTTTGCTTTGTTTTCCTTTCATTGAGTTATATTTTGTGTTTTGGTCAGTTATAGGCTCGACATCCAGTTCAAAACTCATTAAAATGCAACCTTTTTAATTTTAAAATTCAAAACAAAATGGTTTTCATACTCAAATTCCATTCATGCCATTCATATTTGCAAAACAAAACTCTTTTCATTAAATGTCAGGGATCAAACCTCGATAAAAGTTGTACAAAAGAGAGTTGAAACAATAATTGCCCACTCCCAAGCAAAAATACAGACACAAAAACAAATTGCAAAAATACAACCAAAAAAAAATAAAGAATGCAAGCATTGTTCTCGGTTTCCAACGACTTGTGTTTCTGTCGGCAAAGATTATAGGATGACGTTTTAGTTTTACCATCCACTTCTATTGTCGATTGCCTCGCTTCAACATTACTCTCGGGAAGCCCTTGAAGACTCTGCCTCAGCAGTGGCAGAGCTTCCAAAAGAGATTACTCTTCGCCGGCCACCAAATGAAGAGCACTAAGGAGCTCTGAATCGGGCCACGGAGGTCGCCTATCATTTTAGCTGTTTATTTTGCTTTTTCAAATTGTCGATCTTTTCTCGAGCATCCTTGTATATACGCTGGAGCAAAGAGAGTTGTGCGTTTAACTGATGTACTTCATTTGTCATACCCTGTAGCTAGAGGGACAAATTGGAGACCGCTGTCACAGTCTCCACACAGGACTTCAATGTGTAATGGTTGGCATTGATGTCAAACTGCGCTGCCATCAATTGCTCGACTGACATCGCAAGGAAACTGAAAATAGAGGCAAGGGAAGGGCACTTTATTCAGGCTCAGAGGAGCTGGTGTTAGCAATCTCTATCGAGGAATCATTAAGTTTTAGGAAAAGGGAAAGAGTGGAAAGAGTACGGTGGGTAGAGGCCATGTTAGAAGAGATTAATGCCAAAAAAAGAGAGTTTGCAGAGTAATTTTGCAAGTTTGTTTTTCTGCTCTGCTTCTCCCTCGCAGGCCGTCCTTAAGAAGAAAAGGGAGAAGATGAATGAGGCGAAGAAGACAGAAGGGAAAAGGCCGATGCGATCGTTAAAGAATTAGGGTTCGTTTGGTTATGTCGGTTAGGTGTCGTGATTGTTGAAATCGCGCGCCAGACACGACAATCCAAGAAGATGAACGAGGGAGAAAGAAAAAGAGAGACAAGAATAGGGGAGAGGTATATGTATTATGTATATGTATTGTCCATATGTATATAATATGTATGTATCGGTATATGTATATATATATGTGTAGTTTGAATTCGTATATGTATATCTACATATGGTACATATGTATCTGTATATGGTATGTATAAATACAAAAAAAAAAAATCAAAAACTCAAAATTCAAAAAAGCAAAAAAAAATCAAAATACAAAAAACAAAGAAAAACAAAAGAATTTTTTTTGTATTCATTTGTTGTGCATCCATCATATCATGTTACATATTGCATGTCTCATATCGCACCTTTCATGTTTTTGCATTCACAATCACACTTGCATCAACTATTACATTTGTCATGCATGGTTACAACTATCTCGCTGTTGCATCACTTGGCTACAATCTATTCACATCACTTGGTTACAATTGTTTAAACATTTGGCTACAACATTTCTCCTTTACCCGATTGAAACCTATCCCCTATTTCGTATTGAGGTACAGTTTAGGCCTTGCTTGTTAGTTAAGAACCATTTCGCCAGTTTACCTGGTTAAAACCAATCCCCTATTTTGTATTGAGGTACGGTCTAGGTCTAGTTTGTTGGTTAAGACCCTTTTCTCCTTTACCTAGTTGAGACCCATCCTCTATTTTGTATTAAGGTACAGTTTAAGTCTCGCTTGTTGGTTAAGACCCTTTTCTCCTTTATCCAGTTGAAACCCATCCCCTATTTCATATTGAGGTACGGTCTAGGTCTCGCTTGTTGATTAAGACTCTTTTCTCCTTTACCCAGTTGAAATCAATCCCTTATTTCGTATTGAGGTACAATCTAGGTCTCGCTTGTTAGTTAAGACCCTTTTCTTCTTTACCTGGTTGAAATCAATCTCCTATTTCGTATTGAGGTACGGTTTGTGTATTGCTTGTTAATTAAAACCCTATTTTCTCCTCTCATGTGAGTGTGTCTGGATTGTACCGCTTATTATACTTCATATCAATTGTACGAGGCTTGCCTCGCATATTACCTGTTGCATGGCATTGCATAATCAAGAATTTTTAAAACAAAACAAAAACAACCTCACTAAGCATGTAAGTCCAGCTTTCAAATTGCATTAGCATATCATTTGCATCTTGCCCCTGAACTACCTGGTTTTATTCCTTACAAAGGGATATGTAGGCAATCTTCGAATTTAACCAACTACATTTGCATCTTGTTTGTTTGTCCAAGTCTTACGGCCTTGTCAAAAGAGTCATCTTTGGGCTTTGACATTCACTCACATCATGAAATGACTGTGAGCTTTGTCAAAAAAGGACAACTGTAGACACCCCATTTGGACCGGCCTTAAGACTTGGGCGCTTTCTTTTGATTACCAGATGATGAAAATAAGAATTTGTTTTTCACGAAATCCTTAATAAAAAAGATAAAATCTGAACTTTCTTCCTAACCCTAAACCTATTTTGGCCAAATGTTTAAGACCCATCGCACAGCCAGAGCAATGTTGGACTGAACTGGAGCAAAACGAACATTTTTTTCCCTGACTGGTCGATCGGCTGGTCGACCACCCAAAGACAATGTAGACCAGATTTTGTTTTCTTGGGTGGGTCACTTCACAACCCCATTTTCTAATCCATTTTGCACCAAATGCATGTATACTTAACCTCCATTGCCTAGTGCTTAATCCATTGAAGATAATGCTCCATTTTGGTGCTCCATTAGCTCGATTATCTTCCCTGAATGCTCCATGAAGCTTCCACTTTGTCTTTCACATACCCTCCACTAGCATTCCCTATATAAGAAGAGCTCAAGTCTTGAATTTGGAGAGATTAATTTGAGAGATGAAGTGTGGAGAGAATGATGAGTTTGAGAAGAGAAGATTAGAGTTTGAGAAAGAAAAGAAAACTTTGAAAAAGTGAGAGTTGTCTTGCCAAAATAGTGAAGTTGTCTTAGCTTTCGTATGTCTCATCTTCCATTGCAAAACACCACTCAAGAAATTCATTGAAACCAAGTCCTAAAGCTTTGGTCAAAGAGAGTAATCCTTGCCAAGTTCAAGAAACTTAAAGAGTGATAATTTCCTATAAACATACTTGTCCAAAGACACCACTCTAGTTCAAATTCCAAGCGTTTAAATTGAGGATTGAGAACACAATTCACAACCTTGAGGGTGATCAAAAGGAATTTTGGAAATCAATAAGTTCATTATTTCTTTGGAAGGTGAATTTTCAAATTCTTTCATTTTCTTGCATTTTTTATTTTATATTTGTTTTCGTGCTTTAATTTCATATTAGTTTTGTTGTAATCTAACCAGAAATGGTTAGTTGAGCCACCTACATAATTCTTGTTTCTTTTTTTCTCGGTGTTGCAACAAGATAGGTTTTGATAGGCCTAGTTGGCCGGTTGGCTAATTATTTGGCCGGCTGGCTAACTTCCGATGGACGAAACAAAGTAGTCTTCTGGTATTGAGCATACTAGTTTCTGACGATCCTCAAGACCTACATCTTTTTTTCTTTTTTTTTTTCTTTTCATTTGAGAGTTTTGTGAGGTTTTTATTTTGTTGTAATATTCTCTCTCTCTCTCTCTCTCTCTCTCTCTCTCTCTCACACACACACACACACATTCGGTTTGTAATTATTTATTCAAAGTGTTGTAATAATTCCTCTCCCTGCTTCTTTTTATCATGTTCTTTTACTTGCTTTTTTTTATTTGTAAATATGCATCATGCTTTTTCTTTTCATCATATCCATGCTTTGCATCCATGTTTCACGTATCTTGATTCGGCTAAATTTGCATCTATGGATTTATTCAACTCTTATGTAATTATGTGCGCTACCTCATGTTCTTGAGATGATTCACATGTCATATATTAGAAGCCAAATCTTTAGTTACATTTCATGGATGAATTGCATTAGGATTTTGTATATAAGATCATGCATGTTTTAGTAATTTTGTTTTGTAGCTGTTCGCAGGATGTTGGTAAATATGTAAGTTTTTATGCTTTAGCATCCCACTTGTGTGTATTTTTCTTACTATGTTTAGCATTCTACCATGAGGCTATTTGCTTATTTGATATAACTCTATAATTGCCTGTAGATGAAGGTTGTGTCGCTTAATTTGGAATGATGTCGATTTTCATGTTTGTAAACTCACTTTCTTTGAGTTGTACATCTTCAAAACTCTTTCAAAATACATGGAATCAAATTGTTCCAAAATGACTGATATGGTCTATACTTGTTTGCTTTACGTAGTAATTTTTAGGTTTTATTAAATAATCAGAATATGAACATATAAAGAAAATAAAACTTATATCATGGTTTAGTGGAGGCCGGTCTTTTGGTCGGGTGAGCAGGGGTATTCAATTAATAACCTTTCTCTCTCATACCTAAGGTTCCGAGCCAAGTATCCTTGATTACGACGAACAGTGGCCTTGGCACGAGTCATGGGTTTCCTAAATTTTCAAAAGTATTAGGTGGCAAATTTAAGATCTGGTGATGTAGTCTATTTCTGGCAAATGTTGTGTAATAAAACAGATTTTTTATAAAAATTGTCAAATCCAGACTCTCATTTATGTTTCACATGGAGGGTCCGAATTGTTTAACACGCACAGATACGCGCTAGGCATGTTACAAGTATTACCTACCCGATGGGTGCGCTATTAAATTTATAAAATATAAATTTTGGTTTTGATTTAAAAGTATACTTATTATGTGTTGCTCAAGCGATAAAAATATTATTTCTCAAACCAAAGGTCATGAATTCAAGCCCCATCCATTTTATTATATAATTTTGGTTTTTTCAATAGGCTAATGGTATTTTTGAAAATCAAAGTACTAGTGGAGGTGTACATCGGTCTTGGGCTTGAACTCCATCCATCTTGTTATATAATTTTGTTTTTTAAATAGGTTAAAAGGACATTTTCAAAAATGAAATTTTATCCATAAATCTCATATAGTAGAATGTTGATTCATTTAGTCTTAAGAGTTTTCTTATGAACCAATTAGTCCTTTTTTTGCTTTGAAAATTTGTATTTATTTGATTTGGTGTTATTTGAGTTTAAGTAAATACCCTTTTGTAATTTGTTTTTCTAATTTTCTGATTTGTTTTTGGGATGAGAATAGAAAGGTGAGGCGTAGAAGATTCTTTTTAGGGGATTGGTGGCTAAAGTATTGGTTATCGAGCGTAGAAATCTATATTTTTGTTAGCGTAGTTTTGTAGTGTTATATTAGAGCGTTACATTAAAGTGTTGCGTTTGGAAAAAAATACACTAACGAGTTTTTATGTGTTACATTGATTGGAGTGTTACGTTTGGAAAAAATACACTAAGAAGTTTTTTTGGAATGTTACATTGTTACGTTTGATAAAAGTACACTAAGGAGTTTTTAGTATGTTACACCGAAGTGTTACATTTGGGGAAAATATAGTAAGTTTTTGAGTGTTACATTGATGGGAGTGTTACGTTCGAAAAAATTACACTAAGGAATTGTTTTAGAATGTTATGGTACTACGTTTGAGAAAAGTACAATGTTACATTGTTATATTTGAGAAAAATACAATAACGAGTATTTTAATGTATTATATTAGAGTGTTACGTTTAGAAAAATTACATTATAAAATATTTTAGTGTTACATTGATTGGAGTGTTATATTTAGGAAAAGTATACTATTGAGTTTTTGTGGTATGTTATATTGTTGCGTAATGTGTTACATTAAAGTTTTACGTTTAGGAAAAATACATTAAGGAGTTTTTTTTTTTTGAAGTGTTACATTTAGTAATTTCAACATTATGAGAAAATTCATATTTATCTCTCAACATATGGCATACCCACGTTTATTATTAGCCCCTTATATAATTCACACTAGAATAAGACCTTTGAGTCGAAAAGAAAAAAGGGAGGAGCAAACAGTTCTTAAGATTATTATTTGGGATTTATTGGTGCTTCGCTCTTAAAAGGAAAAATTAAAAATATACCCTTGAGATTTACTTAAAATATAAATTATTCCTATAGTTCTGGAAATTACAAATATTCATGTGTTACAATTTTATTTAATAGAATTAATAGAAAAAATGAAAATCTAACTATTGTTAATTGAAAGATATTAAAGACATCATCAAAAATTGTTAATTGATTTAATAATTTATTAATAACATTGATCATTTATTAATAATTTACCCTTTGAAAAAGTATTTACACAATCTAAAAACATTAATTACTAAAAAATTCTATTTTAAAATATCATATTAGTTTTAGTCCCAATTTAAACTTTATAATCCATAAAATCGTCATTTGAAACTAATTTTTTATTTATTTATACAAAATTACCCTTCATGACTTGCGTGAAAATACAAACGAATGCAAAATAAAAATTTATTTGGTGATATCGAATACAGGTGGTTGGCCAATAAATAAGATTGATACTTTAGAAACAAAATAGAAAAGATACAGTAGTTCAAAAGCGAAATTAATCCTAAATAAAAATAACGTAAAATTGCAAAAATAAAAAATAAAAAATTATTGTTTGATTCTTATAACAAAATAAATATTAAAGTTTTAATTTTGACAATTTAAATCCTAATATTTTAATTTATTTTCAATCTAAATCATTTACTTACGTTTGTCACGTAAAATTGACGAAAAAAATGATATTTTAATTATTAAAATAAATGTAGGTATAAATAAAATGCCTAAAATTTTATTTTTCATTGAGTTTAATGAATAAAATATTAATTTTTAATCAATTTTACTTGATAAAATAGATAAATAGCTTAAATTGAAACATAATTTAAAATATAAAATGAAAATTTTATTTTGTTATAAGGTGAAACCTAGGAGCTTTTTTTATTTTTTTTTATAGAAAATTATTGAAAAGTCTAACTTAAGGAGTGTATAAGGCATTAAGTTCATGAGTATTTTTTCTTGGTGAGAAGTTCACTCTTTGTAAAATGTTGTGGTGACAAGTATACTTTGGCCTTGTTTGGGAAATGACTACTTTTTTTACTTCTTGGCTATTTGACTATTTTAGTAGGCTGTTTTAGTTTTTATGTTTGGCAAGTTGGATTGAATTTTTTAGTTGATTATTGTATTGAAAAATGTGTTTGAAATGATACTTGAGGCTAAAATGACAAATTTGTTCCTAACCTCACTTTTTTAAAATTAGTCTAAAGGGGCAAAATTGTCATTTACTATCTGTGGAACAGCCTGCCAATGTGACAGTGGTAAGCTATCACTACACTGTCAACGTGACAGTGAGGCTATTTGGCTTTTTTAGTGTTTAAGGCTATTTTAGCCTCAAACTTGGGTTCCCAAACAAGGCCTTTATTATGAGTGCTACTATTAGCACCTCATCAATTATTTCGGACCCTCCATTTTATTTTATTTTATTTTATTTTTGTATTACAATAATAATTTCAAATGTAATTACTAAAAAAGACATCAAAAATTTTGAGACACCTCATCTCACAATTAAGCTCACACACCCATTACGTCATAAGTTAGGGTTTATGAGACCATCCACCTCCATCACCACTCAACTATCTTCCCAAATCCCACCTTCATAACCTACCCACTCTCAAAACCTTGAAAACAATATTCCGGTGGTAACAGTGACAATCATTTGATTGCATACACTTCTCCAGCAATGACGATGAGTGATAGTTTTTCGGCAACTACAATTTCATAAGACGAGAGGAGTACAACAATAAAAGTTCAGAAGATGTTCATAACTTTGATGGTATATTTAACTTAGAGGATATTGACCTTGCAAGAATAAGTTTCTTGAAAAAAAAAATAGTAAATATAATAAAAACTATTCGTCATTTTTTTGGGACTAAACTCCCGAACATATGATTAAAATTCGAGTACACAGGTTTGGACATTGTTTATTTGTTCATAAACAAGTAATCGAATATTTCTTATTTGTTCGGGAACAAATAATCAAAGCAGTAACAGAAGCAAACAAACAAAAGAGGTCTGACCACCCTTGGATGGTCGATTGAGGGGTGAAATCATGTCTAGTTTTGCTGATACGGAGAGTGTGATACCCTTGTTCCATAATATGCTAATCAGTCCTTAATTTAAACGTGATTATGTGCTTGACGTGATTTTGTGTGCCAATTATGCAAATTTATGTGGTTTTGAATTTCTATCTGTTCACCGTAGGAATATCTGTTTGACTATCTGCTTTGGAAATTAAATTGGTGGCCTCATCGGCCATAGAACCCGAAATTGATTGCGCCATTGTGATTGGCATAAATTTTAGAGCCTACGATGAAATTTAATTGAAAATTTTTTCAGGTTAGATTAAATCGCTTAAATTGATGAATTAGTGCCCAATCGTCATTAATATTATAATGGACTTAGTGGAAGTTGTTGTAAAGAGGCACTACACTTCAATTCTCCTCCTTAGTTGCATTGTGGCTGATCTTGGACTCAAAATTGAGAGAGAGCCGACTATAGAGAGAGAGAGGAAGAAGAATTGTACAAGTTTGCTCTTAAGGCTTGGGTCCTTTGAAGTCTAACTCAAGAATTAACTTTAATTTGGGAGGACTAAGGCTCCTAGGTGAGTGAATTTGTACATCTTAGTTTGTAATCTTTGTGAATTCAAGTTGAATGTTGATAAGGAACATAAAATAAATTGTTCATGATGAAATCAAGTTGGTTTTGTTGATTTGGTAGTCTATATGCACATACATGTGAGGAAGTACTTTGAAATTGCATGTTTGAGCATAAAAATGTATAATCCATGTGCAATTTTAAATGAAACTCATGTTTGATCACCTCTTCACCAATTGAGTTGTAAATGATGAGCATCTCCCACATGCATGTACAAATAATGGGGGTATAAGGCTTGATTGTTTGAATTTGAGTATGTTGGTGTTGAGTTTGAGTTAGTTTGAGTCATGCATGTGATTAAATTGTGAAATTGAGCTCCATTGTGATGTAATTTGGTGTTTGTACCATGTTAGTACATAAATATATGAAGTTTGAGACAAAAATCATGAATTGATACTGTAGACACCCCATTTTTGACCGTCCTCAAGACTTGGACGTCACCGTTTGAACACTCGGTGATTATCCATGTTTGTGTTTGTTTGGAGTTCCCAGAGGCCTCGGCTCGCGCGCCGCCTCAGGATCCCCGAACTCGACCGTTTAGTGTCTGGTTTCACACCAAACACTTGTGTTTTGCCTTGGAGAGGCAGGGTAGGGCTTGTAGACCATCCCCACCCACCACCGGCAGTGGCTAGAAGCCACCGGCTGGTTTTTGCTGCCACTGGTCAATGTTTATTTCTCAGCCGTCACTATTTGGTTGCGGTCAGCACTATTTGTGCCGGCGGCACTGTCTTTTGCAAGATGGCATTTGGCCGCCGACTTACTGTGCATCGTCTGCTTTTGTAGTATACTTTTAAACACTTCTTTCTGCTCCCTCATAACACGTGTTGGAGGATCTCCCTTATGAGCTTGTCTGTACGCTTACAAGAACAGAAACTTCTATATAGAGGAGTCCTCTCTCTGTTGCAAAGGGTTAGAGAGTTTGACATTAGGGAAGAAAAAACACAGACCAGTCTTCTGCTTTTAGGTTGAGTTACATAACACATCCATCTCCTCTTTCCCCCTTGGTGTTCAAAATAGTTTGTTAGTACAAATAACTATTGCACACAAAAACCTAAGTATTTCACTTCTCTGCTACTGAGGTTCAAGGACTGATTTTGAATTTTGGTGTTATAGCACCAAGAGGGTCATTTGAGCCATTTGTGAAGGGGTCTTCAGGTGTAGGAATCTAAGTTCCTTTTTTCCCATTTTGCATTGGATTTTCTACCTATCTTAGAGCTATTTTCGTGCTTATTGCTTAAAAAAAAGTTCTGTTTTTAGGCCCTCTAAATTGTTTGTTAAGGGTGTTTTGTGATTTGGAGGTGTTTGACCCCTCTTAGGCCTTGAAAGGCCTCATTTTGTGCCATTTTGTGCTAGTTTCGAGACTTTGGTGTTTGGGCCTCTTCACCACTGAAATCTTGAGGGATTTCAGTGGTGGAGATGGTGCCTTGAAGTCTCAAGAAGGGGAGGGCCACCCCCTCTCCTTGTTGTCCTTGAAAAGGGCATGTTTTGGCCTCTAAAGGGAGCCTATGTTTGAGTGTGTATTTGAGCATGTGTAGGCTGTTTTTCATGCTTACATTTCCATAATATAACATGATTTTAAATTGGTTTTGGTACTCCATGCATGCTTAGCATAGTTGCCATGTAATGCCTTATTTATGCCTTAATATGCCTTAGGTTGTTAGCCTTTGTTGGAGCATGTTTTAGGCTTAGTCTTGTGAAGATTATGTGCATGTTTTTCCATGTTCTAGATCTGTCCTAGGTTGTATGGGTCAATTTTAGCATGCATCATATAGCCCCTTTGCATTCCGGCTTGTTGGCCTTAAGTATGTGCATGTATAGCATGACATCTTTGCATTGGTTTGGTGGTTTGGAACCACCCTACATGTTATTTCAGTCCTTTTAGCATGCCTAAATGTTTGCATTTTGTGGCCCTTTTGTTGCTTCAAGAGTTGATGCTCCATGCTTCATATTTGTGCCATGATGTATACCTCTAGGATTAGGTTATTTAGATGCCATCTAAGTAGTCCTTTAGCCTTGTTTTAACATGCTAAAAATCTGTTTTTAGTTGTTTAATGCATGCCATGATTGTTGTGCTAAATGTGTTTCAAAGTTTCATGACTTGCCTCAAGTGTTCGGACCATGCTTGCATGCATTTGCTTATCTTGTTTAACAAGATTTGACATCATCCTAACATGATTTACAATGCTTGTGTTGCATGCTAATTTTCCATGATTACCTCCTTTCAAGTGTGCTTGAGAGTTGTACAATTTGTGCCTAAGTGTTGGTCCTTGTGTGCATGTATGTTTGCATGCCATTTAGTCCTCATTTTATAGCACTTTGGCCACTGTTTTAGGCCTTATTAGAGCTGCCCAAATCTTGTATAAGTCCATCTTTGCATCCATTTGCATGCTTACCTTGAATGTTTACTTGTATGCTTGCATAAGTTTGTTGCCATGTCATGTTGCATCCTTAAGCTTGCATGCCTAGGTTACATTACATCAACATGCATTCCTTGTCCCTTGATTTGGGTGATAGGGATTAGGACTTTGGTTTGATTTGGTTTGCATGCATTTGAAATCAAAGTTGCATACTTGATCACTTGGGCCATCATGCATGGAAATGCATAATTGGTGGTTCGAGAATCGAGGCACATGCCCCTTTGAGTCATTACCATGATAAGGGACATGGTTGGTGCATATATGCCTTGAAATGTGCTGCCATGCTTTGCCTTGCCCTCTGTTGCTGTCATTTGCAGATTCTGCAGGAACACTCTGCCGACCGGCAGTGTCAAGTGCCGACCGGCAACAATTTCTCTGCTGACAGCTTCATTTTGTGCCGGTGGCCATACCACACTGCCGGTGACAATTCCATCTAGCCGGTGGTGATCCCCTCTGTCCAAGGGAGCAGTCCTGAGGTTTTGACAGCCTCCAGAGGAGTGAAGGAAGGAAAACAGAGGCAGCCTATGCATGGCGGTGCATTTCCCGAGGCGATTTACTGCTTTTCTTAGCTTATTTAATTTGTTAATTAAATTAGGCAATTTGTAATATTAATTAGCTTGCGTAGTTAATTAATTTGTAATATTTATTTGGTCCCTCCGAGTGAGGGCAAATCTGTAATAAGTGTGTGTGGGTGGTATGTATGTCTTCCAATCCCCACTTCATTCTTCCCTTTTATTTACCTGCTTATGATGGTAGATTAGGGCACGTTTAAATTAGCATACCTTATGCTATGCATGCGTGCATTCATGCATTTGTATCGCATGCATTAGGCTCGGTACATCACGCTAACTGCATCTGTACTTCAATTCCCAAATTGAATATGTGATAGTTGATCGCATTTCATATGCCATGCTTAGGTTAGCCGAGCCTATCTAATTGCATCCTGTATGTGTTGCATTAGGCAATTTAACATGAACTAGGACACGCATGTTTGCTAACTAGTTCATTGTTTTGGCACGGAGTACGATGTAAGTATTTTTTGCTTTAGCATCCCGCATGCGTATGAGTGTTGCCATGACAGTATGCTTTCCATGTGGCTAAATGCTTATCTGATAAACTGATTGAATGCCTGTGGGTGAAGGTTGGATTGTTTGAGTTGGGAAAACTCGTTGAAATCCGCATTTTAGCCTACTTGCGAGTAGCAAATCCAAAACACTTTTCAAGACAAACGGATATGCAATACTTGTTTTCCAAATTAGGCAATCTAGTCTATACTTGTTTGCTGCGCGCATAACATAGTAATTCTAGGCTAATAAAGGGAATAAGAACACATAACGTTTTCAAAATCGGATATCATGGTTAGTGGAGGCCGGTCTTCGGACCGGGCGAAAGGGGGTGCTCATAGCTGACCTTCCCCGATCGTACCCAAGCTCCCGAGCCGAGACAAACTCCGGTGATGACGGACATGTGGCCTTCGGCACCGAGTCAGGGTTTCCTAAATTTCCCCATTTTAAAAATATTTAGGTGGCGACTCTGTATCTGGCAAAGCAGTCCATATTTGGCACTACTTTTCAAAATAATCTGTTTTCTCAAATGATTTGCCAGATTTGGACTCTTTGGTTCAGACTTAGAACCGTGACACAAATCGAGTCCGAACTGTAGCGAGGGCCTCTCGCGGACGCGTTACAGTTTTTGGCGACTCTGCTAGGGAATTTAGAGAGCTTGACTCGAACTCGTGATATCCTGTTTTGACTACACTTATGTGTCTCTTTGCATTGCATGTGCATTGGTGCGCCTAGGAACACAGTGTTTGCTATCTGCCATTCCTGAACGGTTTGCCGGAGGCTTGTCTTGTGAAGGCATGTCCATAAGGATGACCGTCTATGGGCTCTGACAGCATGGGAACACAAACCCCGGTTTCACCGGGGCACCCTTTTTGACCATTCGACCTAGTGCATATTCGGATCCATAGTGACCATCCCAAACTAGGACAGGTTGTTTACCCGATGCTAAGTTGTTTGAAACCGCTGTGTGCGTAGTGAAACTCTAGCTCCTGACAAAATAGGACAGGGAAACCCTACCCCAACATAGGGGTGTTTTGGTTCTCTTTACTTGCTATGTGCTTTTTTTAGAATGTATTTCTACAGGGAAAGTGCATATCAGTTTGCAAGATTGAGTATCGTACCTGAGGACACCGGTATCAGTGTCAGTTATGAGAATCAGTTATCTGCGGGCATCGGGTTCAGTTTTGGGACAGTAATTTCTGGGAACAGTGATCAGCGGTAGGGTACAGATTGTTCAACCATGCCAGTGTTTGATCCGTTTTGGGCTGAAATGCTGTTTGTTTCTCCTTTCAGTTCAGAGTATCCAGAGTCGGTACAGCATAGTCAATGTCCCCCTTGCCGCGGCGGGGCTAACGATGACGCAGAATTCAGAAGAGATTGTAGTTATGACGACTGCACTTGAGCAAGGGATCACCCTGCAAGGTGAGGCCAGCGTTGATGTGTCACATCCACCTAGGTCGCCTGTTATGCACCCGGGTTGGGCTCCCCAGTTATACCAGGCTCGCGAGCCTACTGCTTTTGAACTGATGGGGATGATAGGTGATCTCCAAAGGACTGTGGCGGATCTCGTCTACGGGATGTCAGCTTCGCCCCCAGCGGCACCGTATGCCGGGAATTTCATACCGCAGGAGGCCCCGCTGCTGGGGCGGATTGTGATAGAGCTCAGCCAGCCAGAGGTGGTTTCCAGCTACAGCCACGACATGTCAGCAACAACCGAGCTTCGCTCTGAAGTAGCAACCCAAACCCTTGACCAGGCTGAGGCCGGAAGAAAAGACAAAATGAAGGCAGATGCCGACCCCATTGAACAGCTGCTGTGGGCAGTCCAGGCTTTCAAAGTCGGCGGGATGAACAAGCAACAGGTATCCGCAGTTGTGGCAAAGACTGTAGAGGATGCTTTCCCCACTCCACCTAAGGGTAATTCAAGCCAGGCAGGAAATCGGGACGGGCCCCGTCATGCCCAGACAATTCCTGTCGTTCCCAACCTTGCACCGGGAAAGGGTCAAAAAGCTAAGGCAGCGCCAGCCAACCCTTTCGCTAGCACATCTAGCAAGAGTCCTCAAACTTCAAAGTATCTGCCTCGAGGACGCAGAGCCTTTCATGCCCTCTACATGCCTTTGTCTAGGGCATTTCTAATATTGGCTAAAAAAGGGCATCTTAAACCCCTGGAGCCTCGGCCACTCCCGAAGAATCTCCCCGCCACGCACGATGCTACCTTGTACTGTGCGTACCACCAACAGTCCGGCCACAGCACCGACGGTTGTTTTCGCCTTCGTCATGAAGTGCAGGATCTGATCGATAATGAGGTCATTCTTCCACCTACCTCGACAAATTCCGTTACTACTGAGCTGTTGGATTTCAAGGATACTGCAAATTTGTGATCAAGGGTTGGACCACCTGCGGGCGGCGCTCGTTGTATTTCAGATGTGGCGTTTGGCACGCACTTTTTGAGCATTTGTAAATGCAGTTTTGTAGCTTCTGGCTTGGGGTTTTGGGTCAGTTCTCAGTTTTGTTTTGAGTCTGCCTCTTTGCTTTGAGTCAGTCTTTTTGTTTTTGAGTCTGTCTTGTGCTACCGAGTCAGTCCCGTTGTATAGGATGTCGAGCGATTCGGGGGTTGTTGCCTCGAACGCCGTTTTGTATTTACCCTTTTTGCTATCTTTTTAAGTCTGTCTCTGCTGTGGAGCCAGTTACATCCAAGAAACCTGAATGAAACGGCTGCGGCTATCATGTTTCTGTGCTTATTATGTGTTTTGGGCTAGTTGTGCCAGAGGACTTGAATGGATTGACAGTACATTTCGCCTGCTCTCCTGCGCGCCAAACTCATTGCATTAACCTAAAGTTTTGCAAAACTTTGATCATTTGAGAGAAAGAGAAGCATGCTAAGCCTTTTAATGAATGAAACCATGCTTGTCGGCATGAGTACTGAGAATGACCCTGGCTTGATCCAGATTGGTTCCACACTATCTTTGGCGCGAGCAATTTGTCGCTTTCTTAAAAACTTTCAAAAACAAATGTTTTACACGGCCCTGTGAAGACCTGTGTGGAACTGCTCTTGAGATTGCGCAGCCTAGGATCGCTCTCAGCCTCAAGATTCAACCTGTCTGTTTCAGACCTTGAACCCGTTCAGCAAGTTCAACGGTCAAACGTTATGTAAGGTCTATATGGCCAATTCCGAAGCAGCCCTCAAGCAAGAGGCACCCAAGCCGAATCAGAAAGAGTAGATCTCGCCGGAAGAAGCTTGTGGAGCAACCGGGATGGATTCTCCTGCAAAACATTGCAACAACCGTTCTCCTAGACACAGAGAGGCTTCAACTTCAAAAACCATTTGGCATGGACCTGTTACACTTTTTCCCTTGAGAGGCTCACTGGGCCGAGAACCCGGAAGGGCGGCCCAGGAAAAAGTTAGAGCAAGAGAAAAATACAAAAAAGCAAAAAAATACAACAATGAAAAGAAAAGAAAAGAAAAGAAAAAAAAAAAAAAACAAATGCAAAAAAAAGAAGAAAAAGAAATGAACAAAAGAAAAGAAGAATAAAAAGAAGCTCGCAAGGTCGAAAACCCGCATCGGGCGCCTTGGCAAAAATTAGAGCCTGAAAAGTGAAGGTTAAAATACCCGAGTGTACCTTAACCGGAACTACGTAAGGCTTGATTCCCATGTTTGGGATACGTAGGCAACTTCATCTTGAAATCCAGCCCCCAACGCTTTCATAGCATCTCAGTCCATGTAATGGTTTCGATTTCATTCCAAAGTCCGGTCACCAACACCTTCCAAGGCGACTGTGTCCATATATTTGTTGTGGCCGTCTTCGTCGTCTCTGTGTCCAAGGGCTCGACCACCGCCAATGAAGACTGTTTGCGGATTGCTGCGGCATCGTCCAAACAAGGGGCAACTTTCCGTTGCCACGAATCGTCGCAAGACGCCATTCAAACTAGGGGCAACTTTCCGTTGCCTCCCGCCCCCTTCAAACCAGGGGCAATTTTCCATTGCCTCCGATCCGAGGTTGCGCATCTCAAAGAGTAAGTTCCATGCCCGTTGAGCATTGACTGTTTGAAAAATAGTTTTTGAAAATTTTTACTGAGGTTGACTTTTTCCTCGAAAACTATTTCATTTTCCAAAACTGGACCATTGTCTTGGACCCAAAAAGGAAAATTTTCAGTGCTTACAGCCTGACTTGCATGCTTTTCAAATCAAAAATCGAACGAGTACGTTAATCCGGCTCTCATTTTGATCAAACTTGTTTTAGTAGAAAACCAAAACGAAAAGAATGGTTAAAATGATGAACTAGGGGCACAGTTGAGTCAGGCATTCTGTCTTTCCCCCATCGTCGACGTACTTGCCAGAAGAGCGCTCTACCCGCCAGAAGAAATAGCTGTGAGCTAACGGTGTTGAGCATGAACCCACACCTTTCTATTTATCCATCAATCACCCCAGGGAGGGATGAAAAATGAGAGAATGAAGAATAGAGAGGTGTAAGTTGAGAGAAAAGTGAGGAAAAGGGTTTTGAGAGAAAATCCGAGTTTGAGAGTCGAGTGATGTGAGAATCACAAATCAGAAGGGGGTGGGAAACAATACCCAGATCGAACTGGCTCCTCGTGATCCGAGGTCCTCCGTCTTCGTTTACGCGTCTGTGTGTCGTGTCTTTTGGTTTTGTTTATCTCAACCTTTGCTTTAGGTTTCTCCCAAACGTGTCTCGTTATGTTTGGGTCGTGAACCTGTATTTGAGTCCTCCCCGCTGTGTTCAATTGTAGGCTCGATACCCCGGTTTGGAAAACCCTCATTCGTTTTCAAAAATCATTTACACTCGGAATGCTGTGCCATTCTCTACATTGGAGTATGCTTCCACTTCAACCGGTTTCACCCTCGTAGTCCGTCTTGTCAGATTGGGCCGTTTGTTCAGAGTTTGCTATGTGCAGAATGAACTGAATGCTGTGTTATGGGCTATATGCAGATCAATCCCCAACAGAGTAAGGGTTGTGTGTCCAGAATCAGGCAGTGGGTTATTTTGCTGTTAGCTGTTCAGTTATCTGATTATTACAGTGCAAGTGTTCAATTTTCAGACAACCAATCAATTCCATTTACATTGAGATGTAACATGATGGGATGCGATGCAATACATAAGATATGAAAATGTAACACTTTTTAAGGAAAAAAATCTGTTCATTTCATAATCTTTTTCAAGTACAAAGTTTTGAGAAAACAAAATCTGCCTGCGGCAGTACAAGGTAATCTAACTACCAAAGAAAAGAGGAAAAGTACAAGAAAGAGAAGAAAAATAACAAAAATCTGTATCCATGACGAGCACTCCAAGGGCCATCAGTCTGTCCTGGTCCTCTTCCTGGACGAGGGTCCAGGAGCATCATCAGCATCGTCGTCAGAGCCCGAGCTAGAGCCGCCTCCGGTCTCCTCCTCCGATGACTCGGACTCCGCCTCTGCCTCCGCCTCTGACTCCTCGTCATCATCATCATCCAGGATTGGAGCTCGCGAGCTACTCCCGACATGAGTACGCCCTCCCCTGGTACGGGGAAATATCCTGCCCTCCTCATCTCTCCCCCGAGTAGGGACGGAAGGTCCAGCTGGGGCACCTCCTGCCATAGGAATCTGGAAGGGCGGCTGAAAAGGTACACGAAAAGGAAATGCGTCAGTATACTGTGGACAGTTTAACAGTGCAGAATGCAGTGTATGAGTACAGTATGAGAATGCCGTGAGCAGTTTATCAGTGTAGAATACGATGTATGAGTACAGTGTGTGGATGCCATGAGCAGTCTATCAGTCCAGAATGCAGAGTACAGTGCAGAATGCAGTGTATCAGATGCTGTGAGATCAGTGTATCAGGTGTGGTGCCATGAATCAGATTATGCAAAGCAGTGTATGAATGGTTTGAGGCTAGTGTTAGAAGAACATACCGGTATGCTGTAGAGGGCTAGGAGGTCAAATGTCTGCTGAAGCATCCCCATCATCGAGGCATTCATCGCCAACGACTGACGGGTGTACTCAGAAGAAGCCTGCAAAAGTGTCAAATGCATTACTATTCTGTGGAATATCAAACAAACTGAAATGAAATGACTATACAAAAATGCAGTAATGCATACCGGAGGTAAGTCGGGGACATCGACGAGCTCGTGACCAGCTGGCGGAGGGGCGAAAGGGAGCTGATAGGTCGTCCCACCCTGCCCCTGGAAAGTCAGTACAGCAGGCAGGGCGGGCCAACCAACCCCCCGTCCTCCCTGAGCCCCGCCCCTGCCACGGACTCGGGCCCTCCTCGCAGCCCCTACTCCAACTCCCGCTCCGGCTCCAGCCGCTGATGCCGCAGGCCTGGCCCCCTCCGCTCGACGGCCACCGCTCAGGGATCGCATTAGGTATGTCTGCACATACTCCCCGTAGTCGCCGGTGCCTCGGAAGCCGACCTCCTCCCAGCCAATGGTGTAATCATCCAGCTGCTCGGTGGTGAGCCGCTCAGTCTCCCTCATCTCCGCAGGAGGGTGAACCGGGACTATCTGCTCAGGTAACCCTAGGGTCTGGCGTAGAAAGCGCTCCCCTAGGTACCAAGCCCGACAGACCGGGCCCTCCAGTAGGATCCGGAAACGCGAGGTCTCCTCAGCACCAGTAAACCGATCTCGCATCACCGCCGGCAACAGAGCCCACGGCCGCCAAGTGATCTGAAGGTGACAGACAGTTTGTTATCTACTGTTATTGAAATATGCAGTGGGAAAGCGAAGCTTAAATAAACTGCAAGTAAAACATACCTCCACGGGGGTGATGGTGTCGAAGTATCGGCGGAAAAAGCCGAATGTCTCCCGCGGCCGCCGGGTGCATCTCCCGTCAAAGCGGCGTGAGAAGGGGATGACCAAAGGGGTCTCTGTAACTGGTACGGGGGCAAGCCTAGGAAAGTAGGCGTAAACCCACAACTACAAAACAGATGTCAGTATGACCATCAGAAAAAGCAGAATATACGAAATAAAACAGAAATGGCAGAGCCGTGTGTTGTGCAGTGTATTGTGTATAGTGTACAGTGTGAGCAGTGTACAGTCAGTGTGAAGCAGAATGTATGTGTGTGCCGTGTGTACAGTATACAGCAAGTATAGAGCAGACCGCAGTGTGTGCAGTGTACAGAGTACAGAAAAGATAGAACAGAAATGAAAAGCGGAGAAGAAGTGTACCTCCCAGGCTCGCCAGTAGCCACCAAGGAGCTGGCCGCTGCAGCGAGAAACCGAGCTCATGTACCCATAGAGGGTGGCCAGAGCAGCGCCACCCCAATCATAGTGCAAAATGTCCCGAACGTCCACCAGTGCGCTGAGAAGACAGAGAGGCACGGTGTTCGCCCGGTCGGCGAATATGGTCGTCCCAAATAAGAACATCAGGAAGCCGCGGGCGTACCTCTCCACGTCCTCCGGAGTCATCTGAGCCTCCTCCTCCAACACGGGCTGGACCCTAAACTGTACCTCGAACCAGGAGTACCGCACGAAACCTGGGCGAGCAAGAGGTGGGGCCTTCCCCAGCAGATAGACCTGAGCGGCGGTCCACTCGTCCATGTCGATGTCAAAGGGGATCGGATCACCCCCTACCCCGATGCCTATGAGCATCGAGAAGTCATAAGGGGTCATCGTCATGTCCCCTGCTGCGGAAAAGTGGAAAGAATCGGTAGTGTCCCACCACCTCTCTGCCAGAGCGGCCAGGAGAGGTCTACATGTGGACAACCTGCAGAGCCCTCGGCCGAAGGCGCCGAAGCCCGCCCGGTCCACGATGCGTCGAACTGCATCAGGGAGCTCATCATACCACTCCCATGCACCAGTATTCCCATACCCGCGAATGGTATGGGAACCCTCCTGCAAACAGAAAATAACAATGGCAAAACAACATTCAAAATGCAGTTTTGAAAAGCATACAGATGCAGCATGCGTGCAAGTTTAACAGATCTAAAAATACCGGGTGCCGGTGTGCTTACAGTGAACTACAGCGTGTGATGTGTCAGCGTGTTTGGGTGGTTCCGAGCAGATAAAGCATGTGTGCAAGTTTGACAGATTTTGACAAATGCCGGGTGCCGGTGTGCTTACAGTGAACTACAGTGTGTGATGCGTCAACATGTTTGAAGGGTTCAAAACAAATATAGCATGCGTGCAAATTTAACAGATTCAAACATATACCGGGTACCGGTGTGTTTGCAGTGAAATACAGTGTGCGCCGTGTAATTGAGTGATTCGGGGTTAGTGCAGTGTGTGTGCATGTGCCAATCTCAAACAGATGTCAGTTGTATGTATGTTTACAGTCAACTACGGTCTATGGTGTATCAGATTTTAGCAGTTAAAGAATACAACTAGCTACGGCAGTTTTGTATCCTACATTGCAGAAATTAAAGCAGAAGACAAAGAGTTACCTCAGAAGTACTAAAGGACAGGTGGGAGGTAGGCTCGCGCAGCAACAGCTCGGGCGCCACGTGCCTCTCGAAGCTCCGGAACTGGCGCAGACTGTCAGGGGGCAGAACATGGACCGCCGGTCGGTAGGTCGCCGGGTCGAACGGGCGCTCGCTCAACGGTAGGAGCTCGACCTCGGGATCCATCTCGTGGTCCGGGGGAGTCCCACCACGTGGAATGTCGTCCGCCATGTAGAGAATGATGTGAAAATGGCCCGAGGAAGGGAAACCACGCCGGAATACGAAGAGTCAACCGGAAAGTCAACTCCCGAGAGGGTCAGAAATGGCCGGAAAGGCCGGAATGTGAAAAGGCACGGGAATGATGAGGAAAGCAAGGGGAAAAAACCCCGAAAAGGTGGGAACGCCAAACGAGGCACCGAAACAAAGATGTGATTGGTTGAAAATGTCCGAAACGCGAAGAAAATCGCGAATCCGACGACGAAACGGGCGTAGAACGCGAAGAAACGGGCGAAAAATGAGAGAAAAACGCTCTAGAGAGAGAGAGTGAGGGATTTCGGCGGTGGGGAAGTGAGCAAGTAGGGTTTGGGAACCCTATTTTAAAACACCCGAAGTGAATTGCCGAAACTGCCCCGACTCAGCAACTTTCTGCCGGTCGGCAATATTTTGTGCCGGCCGGCATTATTTTGTGCCGATGGAGTTTTTCTGCAGCCGGTGGGCAGCCGGTGGCCTCCCTTTCCGGCCGGTGGTGTTCCCACAGCCTTGTTTAGGCCATATGAGTAGTTTGTGGTCTTCATAGCTCAAGAAAATGCAAGAAAGTGCATCTCCGACGCTCAACCAGCCTCCGTTTTGACCGCAGGTCGTGTCTCCTGTGCGTGGCACTCGAATTCGTGCAAGGTGTATCCTTTTTGTATCCTTTTAAAGTCAAAAGTTGCTCCATGTGTGTTGCACACGTTCATCACACTACTTCGGTGCATTACATCGCGCTGTCATGCGCCTCACAGTTGCATTGTCATGCACACACTACATGCGTTGTAACACGCACCCCTTGCATTGTCATGCACATCTCTCATGCATTGTCATTGCATTTTCATTCCATGCATTGTCATGCATTCCGAAACACGTGCGTTGTTACGCATTTTAGTCCTTTTACATTCCATGTGGCATGCGTGTCACACTTAGCATCGTCTTATATTTCGTGTGGCATGCGTGCTACACTTGCATCATTTTGCATCTTATGAGGCATGCGTGTCTCATTTATTTCATTTGTATTATTTTGCATCGGCATGCGTGCCCCATTCGCATCGGCACGCGTGCCTTATTTTCATCGGCATGCGTGTCACATTTTCATTGGCATACGTGTCGTCATTTACATAGAGCATGCAATCAATCGCACTATTTTGTGCATTGTATTTCAATCGCGCTGTTTAGCGCATTGCACAGTTTTGTGCATTTCAATCGATCGCACTGTTTTGTGCATTTGAAAATTGTTCGCGCTGTTTTGCGCATCGCACTGTTTTGTGCAGTTTATTGTTCGCGCTGTTTTGCGCATCGCACTGTTTTGTGCAGTTTATTGTTTGCGCTGTTTAGCGCATCGCACTGTTTTGTGCATTTCAATCGATCGCACTGTTTTGTGCATTGCATTTCAATCGCGCTGTTTAGCGCATCGCACTGTTTTGTGCATTGCATTTCATTCGCGCTGTTTTGCGCACCTCAATCGCATTGTCTTGTGCACTCGCGTTGTCTAACGTATCGCGCTATTTTGCGCGCCTTACTCGTACTTGTTAGTACATTGCATTGTTTTGAATACGAACCGGCTTCGCGTAGTGTATAAGTCCAATTTTCAAAATGTTGCGTTCCGTGTGGCATGCGTGTCACACTTGCATCTTTTTTGCACCTTATGAGGCACGCGTGTCTCATCTGTTTCATTTTGCATTCCGTGTGGCATGCGTGTCACACTTGTATCATTTTTGCACCTTATGAGGCATACGTGTCTCATTTGTTTCATTTTGCATTTCGTGTGGCATGCGTGTCACACTTACATCAATTTACATTCCATACGGCATGCGTGCCCCTACATTGCATCGTTCTGCATGTTCCACGGTCTGGCGAGACCTTAAACACGCACGGTCTGGCGAGACCTTAAAACACGCATGGTCTAGGAGACCTTAAATCCTTGGGAGGTGCAAAACCTTCGGCACATTGATGTGTGCAGTTCATTTGCATTGTCATGCATATTGCTAACAGCATTGTACCTGTTAAGTTTGTTTTCTTTTCAAGCACAATATTGTATGTACGGTTCATTTGAGGCTGGAGCGACCAGACGAACCGCGCAGGTATCCCCGGTCCAGGAGACCCTAAATCCTCTGAAGGTGCAATTCCTTTGGTGTTTGTCGTGCCCGAACGACTTTTGGTGGTCTGGTAAAGCCACCTGCCTATGTTTGCGATGAGTTCCTAGAAGACCAATTGGGACGGTGGAAACTAGAGTTCGAACGGCTTATGCCTAGAACGCAAAGGTTCGGGATATCCGAGACTAAAGTCTGGTTTAAATACCCAGGGGTGTACCCTCGGCTTGAAATCTGTATGGAAGCCCCATAGATTGAGGCGGCGTGTCTACGCCTCAATTCTGGATACTGAACCAACCTAGTATATCGCCCTATTGGTAAGATAGGGAAAGCTGCAAACATAGTCGTTGCATCATAGTGCATTGTCATGTATTTCCATTGTAGCTTGCATTCATTGCATTTTCCCCAGTAGATCGCATCATACTGCATTGTCATGCATTTTGTAAATATTTATTCCATTGCATATTTGTAAATATTGCATTGTAGATCGCATGCATTCATTGCATCACGCCTTCCACCTATGGCTTGCGCCTTTCCATGTTGAGCTTGGTCTGGTATGTGCCCTTACTTTTCACGTAAAACACAGTTCTGCATGTGTACGCGCCTATTCCACGCTGGTATGTTGGTTTGAGGGTTGCGGCACCTTTTCTGATCGTAGTTATGACCGT